>VKOC01017203.1:0-13080 GCA_009364415.1 Spea multiplicata
CCATCCAACCTAATCCATCCACCCACTGATCCATCCACGTCGCTGATCCCATTCACCCACTGATCCCATCCAATCCACTGATCCATCAACCACTGATCCATTCACCACTGATCCACTCAACCACTGAATCCATCCAACCATCCAACACTGATCCATCCCCAACCACTAATCCATCCACCCACTGATCCATTCACCCACTGATCCATCCAACCATCCATCCACTGATCCATCCAACCACTGATCCATCCAACCACTGATCCACCCATCCATCCATCTGTTTGCATTGCTCTCACGTCTGTGATTCTGCCTGATCCATTGGCATTTACTTGGCTTGTCTATCCTGTTGGGGGTGCTCTCTACTGCTTTGACCCTTTTGTTTGTGACTCCAACTTTGATATCCACTTTTGCCCTTTAGTTCCTGTGTATACATTAAAAAAAGAAAAAAGGAAGACTAAGACCCATGTATGTGGCCACTCAAAGTCTGGGCTCCACACTTGGGGTGAGTGGTCATCCTGCTCAGGGTTCTACACCTGTTCCTGCGCATGCATCTGAACTCTTATTAATGTTTTTAACTCTTTAAACAACGGATGGCCCACAAAGCTATAGACAAGTTGAACATTGCAAAATGTCATTGCTTTAAAAGAATTTATATAAGCTCCATGATATGATTTATTTATATTTTATTACCATTTGGAACTAAAAATACAGTATACCCAGGATATCTGTAGTGTAAGTTGTGATGGCCGTTCTACCAGCTGCAACTATCTAGTGATAAAAAGTCCACATTTTAATGCAAGGGAATTGTGATCCATTTTCATTCTCTATTGGCTCCATTTATTATAGCCATGATGTCAAATTAGGTACCCTGCATACTTTTTAAGAATATACGAATTATCTTCCATAACTTAATTAGAGCTATAATTATTTTTATGTTGCCTCCATGGGAGACTATGAGGACTATGGGTACATCGTAGATATAACATCAGACATGATGTAATGTAATACACATACAGCAATATTAAAAACTCAGACTTCCTGCAGCATGATTTCATCCTACTTCTCTTGTTTCCCCTTGGAGATCACACTTGAAAAAGTCAGATTCCTGAATGACCTTAAGTTTACATATTCTATATTATGTTATATTGTTTATACTGCCTTTACCCTTAAGGGTCTCCAAGGCCAGGCCAAGTGGCCTCTTGTTTTCTTTAGGTCACAATCGTATAAACCTCTTAACATGTAATAAAACTATATGTTTTCCAATTTTAGGTTACCACTTTTTAAACTGCGAATCATACTTCTTGATACCAAGCTACAAATACAAAAAAGAAGCTCCATTATTCTTGATATTCCAAACCAAATTAAAAAAAATGAAAAAATAAAAGTTATAAAAAAATTAAAACACTAGCATCCTTTAGTTTTAAAATATGTAGTTGAACACACATGTAGGGTAAAGTCCAGATACATGGCTCTGTATTCACACATAACGTCTTGTTAAATGCCATAAATATACTTAACTAACACAATCTACATATTATACATATTGTACCTTTTGCACTTCTGGTGCACCTAGTTTCATAACAAACTCCTATGACCATCATCATCAGCAAATTAAAATTAGAAAAAATATACTTTATATATAATCTAGATGAATCACTGTTTTTATTATTATTATTTATTTGGGGGCTTTGACAGCTGAAAGGGTATCAGACACATGCAGGGCCGGTGCAAGGATTTTTGCCACCCTAGGCAAAATATAATTTTGCCGCCCCCTGGCTCCACCCCTGCAAGCATTGTAATATGTTTCAGAGTTAATTCATATTTAAGCTTTATAATTTAGGTCAATATCAATCCAATCACACACTTCTATTCCATAAATCTAATGGTCTTCTACTTGACTCTTCTAGTAATTACAGAGGCTATCATTGAAATGACCATTAATATTTTAAATATTACTATTAAAATTAATTAAACGGTATGTAAATTATTTACACCTTGGATCAGTGACTAACGTAATTACCTGGCATTAAGCGTTGATACATAATAAGGCTTTTCATTCTTTAAACACATGCCAAGCTATAATGGTTACAATTCATTCATGCGCTGAGAACATGGAAATTGACCTTCAACTTGTTATTAAAACCACTGTCAGAGATGATAGCTATTGTGGTGGCTGTTGTAAAACATAACATAAACAATATTTATTGGAAGTTATTTACACATTAAAGATGCAGACTCAATGTGATATCCCATATACAAATGTGTTACTGAATAAACCTTGATATATTCGATATAGTATTCTAGTGAGATATTAAAAATAAAAGCTTATTATGTGGATATCCAAAATGTAATCCAATTCTTTAGCTACGTGTACTTAACCTGTGTAACTTATAATTTGTTATGGTGTGGAATTGCTTTGTGTTAATCATCTGAATTTCTTAATGTCTGCATGAACATTAAAATAAAAAAGACTTGCTATCTATACATGTTTATTATTATGTAATCACTTTACTATCGCTATAATAGATTATATTGCAAGCTTTTAAGACCAGGGGTATCATCTCCTTTAGTACCAGTATGTCTTAAAGTGTGTTAATTTTGTTATCAATTTTGTATATTGTAAATTGTAATGTTATTGTTAATCCTTAGCCTTTTCTATGGTCCCAAGGAATATGCCTTTATTAAAAAAATTAAATGTAGTAGTAATAACAATATTAATAATCACAATGGTAAAAATAATGAAAGCACAATTCTTATATAATAATATATGTGGCACATTCCACCCATCTTTTTTAATAAAAGGAATAATATATATGACAGTGTCTGTTACCCGTTACCATTATTCTGGGGCCTTTGGAAAACCACTGGACAATTAAAGAGTGTCATCAAAACGGGGTCTCTTTGAGGCATCGGTGGGCTGAAGGCCGAACTTTTTTAAAATGTGATGACCATGTATTAAAAAAAATACGTAGATATCAACAGAAGGTTATAAATGAGATCCTGATAAAGTCTATCACAAATAAATAAAAAACAAACAAAAAAAAAACAGAACACAACTTAGGTGCAACACTGCCATCTGCTGGCCACTTAGTCTGGTCAGCCTCTCAGGCCATCTTCCATGAGAGCAGACTAGCC
Source organism: Spea multiplicata (assembly GCA_009364415.1). Lineage (NCBI taxonomy): Eukaryota > Metazoa > Chordata > Amphibia > Anura > Pelobatidae > Spea > Spea multiplicata. The sequence continues at coordinate 3,133 of VKOC01017203.1, forward strand.
AATGCCCCATTGTTTACACTCATATTGACTTTAGCCATTGCTCATATCACCCTTCTGACTTTATTGGTACTCCATTCAATCTGGCTTACATGTTTCAGATGTTGTGGATGCAAACAATTTTAGTATAAAATTACAAGCTTCTGAGTAGAACTACCTGGACTGGAATGTCTTGTTTCAAATTCATGCAGGTCAATAACGACAACAGAATGAAATATAATGAAATATCCTGCTAGAAATAGGTTGGTTTCAGGTTGGATGGGTTTTTCATATTGGCAGCTCAGCAACATATGGTTTCATTGTTACTGTTACAGTTATGCCATGCATGATCTTCCTTCTCTACCTCTACTTAAGCATGACATTCAATTACACTTTTTAGAGAATTCTGTGTAGCTCAAAAGAACAGAACAGCTTAGTTGTGTCTGCAAGGAGCAGATGTCATGATAAAGGATGGGAAATTAATATGGCACAAATATTTAAAAAAAAACCCAGAAACATAAGTCTATTAATATGGCTTTGATTAGAATCGAGGCTCACAGCAAGAGCGTGAAAGTTAATACATTTTAACGGTAAGTCGGGGTGTATGTTCTTCGTACAATAATATATAATTTTAAGAGTCTTTCTGCAAAGATGACTGATTATTTTCAGGATAATCTCAAACAATGTTTTATTTTATATACCCATGTGGCTATTTTTCTCAATCCTTTTAGAAGGTTTCGAATGGTAAATTCAAAGAGAGTCATTTCAATAGAGAAACATAAAAAATAGTTTTTGTTATAATATATACAAGATGTATTCCATGTATAATGTTTTTACTTTATATATAAAACAGAAAAAGTTTCATGGTAGACAAGAACTTTACTTCCATAAAGATTAATATATTTTTTGCTGTTAAAATATTAATTATGCATCTTTATTTTTGTTTGCATTATGGAAATTGGCATTGTGCTATAGATATTACATAACATTATATTATATTTTAAACATTATATTATATTTATATTATATCGCTCTACATATATATATATATATATATATATATATATATATAATAGCCAATGTGATAATTTTTACACATTACATATTCTTTTTCAGTATGTCATTTTTTTTAAATGTTATGAATAACCTCGTTGTACTTGGTTGAAGACACTGTTTGGTATTGCATATCAGATAATATTACAGAATTTCCTAGGCTGCATCCTTTGGGGCCAAGGAGGCTGTATACTGTGATTTTCATTTGAGAAGTGGAGTGAGTTTATGTACTTTATTAGGACATTTACGAAGTTTCCTCATTTATTCATCCATTTCAATATTATAGTTACCACTATATTAATGAGTGCTAATTCTTAATGTTTGTAACGTCTCACAAGCAACTACAATCCATATACATTTTTGATGGTCCTAAAATATTTTGTAGAATGTATGTTTTACCACGTGCTTACACACTATATCATGAAATAAAGGGTATATAGTATTCATAACAGTAAGGGGCATGCCGCATGTAGGCATTCCACCTACCCACTTATGATTTCTGTAAATCAATAAAACAAAATGTGGGGAAGATTTATTTCCGCTGTGTAATTAGGACAGTAAAACAGTGAGAGTTCAGTTCCCTAGCTGTTATTTGTCCCCAAGGTACAATCAAACACTGCCAAGTGAATCAATCGACCAAAAAGGACCTTTTATAGCTGAAGTTTAACACCAAGCTAGAAGTGCTCCAGGTGGCAGAAACATTTGTTCATTAGAATGTCTTTTACAATAAACAATTGCGCCCCTGTGAGTAAATTGAAGCAATTTACAAAAAAAAAATAAAAACTAACCCATAGAAAAAGGTAAGGGCATTAAGAAGTGCCTGGGATTTTAATAAAGAATCATTACTGCTACAATATATCGTAGCTTCACATATACCATTTACTAAGCTTATTAACATTGTTAAACTGCTATTCATAATAAAATCTGTAATAAATTGGGACTGATGGCTCCAGGCGTGGATTTCACGATCTACTCTCAGTAGGGTCTTAGTTGTCTCATCAAATAATTCTCTAAAAGAAAATGAATATCAATAATGTTGGCTTGCAAAAAATGGTCTCTTTCTTGATTATTTTGTTGGTTTTCCTGTAAATGTTGCCCCCCCCCCCCAAACCCCAAATTATAAAAATGTACTTTTCTTTTCTCTTCTCCAGTTTTGGATTACAAATATTTAAATCATCAATAGAAAGAAAATGGTTATGAAAATGAAATCCATCAAACATTCATAATATTTCTAAAATTGACAGAACTTAATTGATGTCGTTTTTACCTGGGTCTAATTGGGTAAATCTCTGACTTAGCTTAACAAAAGATGTTTTTTTCATATATATATATTGTTAAAGTAAGTGGAATAATAATGATTGCTACTGCTATGAAAATAGGTTTGCTTCTACTGCAAAGTATTGTGGCATATGGTGGGGCGATAAGAATCAATAAATAATAATACGAAGAAGAATACTAAGACATACAAAGACATCTCAATAACTTTATGCAGTCCAAGGTGTTCTGTCTCTCTTTAATCCAGATATTTAGGTGTTTCATTCAAATTGGAATGCTTCCACGTAAGTTTGTAAATTGAAGAAGGCAATACAGAAGCATAATGTAGCATGGCAGGGAGACCCAGAGTACATCTGAGGGTTTATCTTTTTGGAAGGCCTCACATAATAGCAGGACTAGGCCCAGACAGCCTATAGTGAGTGGGGAGTAGGCAGAAAATGGACAGGCAGAAGGCATGGAGAACCTGACCCAGGGAAGCAGTTAGTAGATCTGGAGAGTTCCCAGGCAGTTTAGTGAAAAAAAGCTAAATTGATGTGAAGACTTAAAATATAGAATGTTCTATGGGAAACTACACCTTGCTAATGAGTTCCACAGCTTTTTAAATTAGTTACATTAAGGGGAATCACACGTTTTTTAACATAACAAAACATAGAAACATAATAATTTATGTTGCAAAAAGGCCAAAGTCTACCAAGTTTGACTCTTCTACCTATTCTTCCTGCTTTTGATCCAAAAATCAAGTCCCTTTTTGAAGGCATCTATTGCATTTGATAGCACCACCTCTTTTGGCCGTGAATTTCATACCTTTATTACCCATACTGTAAAGAATCCCTTGTTGTCTGTGAAATCTTCGCTCTTCCAGCCTAAGAGGATGACCTCTTGTTTCTGTTAATGAACAGGTCAGTGGAAGCTCTTCATATTGGCCCTGCATATATTGATACAATGTTATAATATCCTCTCTAAAAAGCAGTTTTTTCTAGTGTTTCTCAATGCAACTTTTTTGGTATCTCATAAGTAAGGTCTTGCAATACCCTTATTAATTTTGTAGCTGTTCTTTTTTTGCGCTTTTTCAATTCCATAATATACTTTTTAAGGGCCGGTGCCCTTAAAAGGTGAGGTCTTACCATTGACTTGTAAAGAGGCAAAATGATGTCTTCCTCCTGTGAATCAATACCCCATTTTATACATTCCAATATTTTATTGACCTTTGCAGCTGCTGACTGGCATTGTACGCTGTTGCTAAGGCTGCTGTCTACAATTATTCCTTAATCCTTCTCACGACACAAGGAGACTCCTACGTGTACAACACTTTAATACCTTAGTCCAGTTCGAAAATTCTCCATTTACAACCACTCTTCCGCCAATCTTTTGGTCAATTTTCAAACCAAATAAATACATTTGCCCTTAAGCCTATTTTTAACAATTTCTACAGTAATCCTTTGTGTGGAACCGCATCGTTCCCTAGCAACGTCCAAATAGAACACATCCACTGCCAAACCGAGATCTATATTGTACCAACTTCTTCATAGAATGCTTTTAAGTTGGTTTCACGGTGACTTATACCAATTATATTCTAATATTCTTGAATGCATGCCTTTAGCAACCCTTTCAATAATTGCCCCACTACAGGTGTCACTCTCACTGGCCTGTAGTTGCCCATCTGAGATTTTGATCCCTTTTTAAATATGGGCACCAAATCTACCTTGTGCTAGTCTATTGGCACTATGTCTGAACTGAAATGATACCTAACCCTATCTGTATTTGTTCTTTTTTATTTTGTGTGGTTACCTATTTTCTATATGCAGGTTTCAGATTTAGCCGTCATAAAAAGAATGTATAAAAAAAATTATTAGTCAAAGATCTAGAAATTCCTGAAAAAGGTCATGAGAGCACTTGACATTTCTAGTTTTCTGATTGTTTAATTAATTGAAGAATTTTGCAGAAATCATGGAGCATAGCAACCATATTAAATAAAAACTAAAGGCTATATAGATGTTTTAAATACTAATAAATGCTCAATCCATACATATAATTCAGAATTGATAATGCTATGTATACCATATACCACCAGGTCATCATAGAATTTTCTTTTCATAGGTGGATGTATTTCTTATTCAAAATAAACTTATTATGGGTTTGTAAGTAATACTGAAAACGGAGAAATTACTTTTTTTTTGTAAAATAAACATACATGTTGATGTTAGCCACATATATTAAGATAAAGCGAGCAGGCAAAAGATATGAAAAGAAAACAAGTAACAAATTTGAACAAATAATTTCCAGATGAAAGTGATGTGAGTTAACAGACAAGTGTATCCTTAGTGAATTACTGACCTCCGACGGTTTGTTTGTCCTGGTGCACTTGGGCTTTAAATGCAAGAATACTCAGCAAATTACAAAGATTATGGAATTACATTGGTCCCAGTTAAAAAGATTTGAAAGAAAGACTCAGGTTACAAAAAAACGATATTTGCCGTGCATGAAACGAACAAGAAAGGGCTGTTATTTTTGTTTGGTTACTCTGTTTGCTGTCGTGAAGGTGGAGAGGTAAGATATACCATCTGCGTTCCATTTTATCTGACATTTCAGTGCAGGAACAACCAGACCACACAAGTCAGCTTTATAGGTGTAGGTTAGGGAAAAGTTTCTGTGTGTGGTCCAGCTAGATTCAAGCAAGTATCTTAACTCGTATTCTATATATATATATATATAAGTAGTAAAAAAATATACTTATTACTCATTATTAATATATAATATTAATATATTAACTTTAAAACAGTCTTTATAAAAAGTAGACATTGGTACATGTTTTGTTTTCGCTCTCAAAGACTTACCAGTGTTGTACATCAATTATTTAAATAGTCTTTGCTATATGTGTAATATACTAAATATTAATATATATATAATATATATTATATATAATATATATATATAATAAAGTGTTGCGCAATACTTTATTATACTTTTATATATATATACACACATACACATTACAGACCATGGTCATCATATAGTATATTCAAAGGACCAAATCATGCCAGACAGTGCCTTTTAGATGTTTTGTAGGGGTTAATGTACCATTATAAATAAAAATAACTATTCTCCATTCATGTTTGCACTAACTTTACACTGATTCTACTGTTTGGTTGGTGGTATTAACGTCTCTTTCTATTATGCGTAAAAGCTACATTTTTATTATTATTTTCTTTCTGGAAATGTTTACAGTACAGTGTAAATGAATGTTTATGCACCAGTGTCTGCGGACTTTAAAAGCTTATCTTGTTTGCCTGTGGAGATCGATATCTAAGCTAGAGATAGGCGATTCAAGTCCTCCAGAGCCAGTAACAGGACAGATTTTAATGCTAACTGTACAAGCTTAATAATCAATAGCTTAGCTTCTTTGCCTTATCTAGTGGGAAACCCTTAAAATGTTGTTTTTAAAAAGTTCTTACGTAAATTTAGAATCCACAGGCTCATCTAATTATTGAAACTGAATGAAACAAAAATAACTAATTACATGCACAAAATAATTAAGATATCAATTTTTTAAGAAGGATAGGGTAGTGCGCTAGTCCACACCTCAAAATAATAATACATACAAAATATTACCTTACTTTAGATAGTAGTAACCTCCTTCAGTCTGAGTAACTTACACATTGGGGGGGGGGCAAGGAAAATGCCAAAAGTATAATATTATTTAACACCAGGAATATATAAAAACCAAAGGATGGTATAAAACTTAGGTATAATAATACCTCCTTGAGCACTAATGCTCAATAAATCCAGCACTTCATAGAGACAAGTAAATACATTTATTTGAATAAACAAAACATATTATTTCACATTTGAATTCAGGATCTTCAACACATACACCAGGTGCCACCAGGGGGTGCCACTTAGTTAATGAAAGTGAAAAAAAAGTCCAGAAAATACTTAGGTAAGGAAAGTGAAGAAAATAGTCCAGAATATTGTGTACTTTTGTGGAGAACTTTCTATTTTCACAGTAAACTTCTGGTTTTGTGGAAAAAAATTCTGTCTGACATCTGCTTAGGTCATAATCTCACGACATTCGACCTTAACTAACAGTTACTTGTATGTAGGTAGTGTGTACCGTGCATTGTAACCCGACACCATTTAACCCACCAAATAACGACACGGAGACTGAGATTGGATAAAGCAGGCCACAGCACAATTTTATTATAAAACCATAAAACACTGTGTTGGCCCAAAACACCATAAACCAATAAGAACAATATACAATAACCGATAAATAATAAATACAAATATACAAATATACATAACACATTACCGTAACATATTCAAACATAACCAACACAGGAACCGAATTAACCCCGTCCTTGCCGGCCTCTCACACTGCACAATCCAGACCACAGGTACTCACCTCCCCCCTCGTCCAAACAAAATTGACAGCTACCTTTCACTGTCCCACCACCAATGCTAACCACCAGCCGTCCAACAAGCTCGGTGGGCACGTCCAATAAAACACCAGAGGTTAGGGGAGGATTGAGCCTTCCATTACACCAGCATCCAAACTCCATCACTTACCAAAACCAGACCGGCAAGGACACACAAACCGCCAGCTGTGACAAAAGAAAGAAAGTTAGTACACAAAAAATAGGGTGGGAAGCAGGTAAGACTGTTGGCCGTGTCTGCAAAAAAGGACAGTGACCGGGGTCACCCATAGGTCACCTTATATCACCTAGGGTCTCCCACCCCTTAATTAACATACCCCAATCAAAACACGGACATGCCCTGAGCATGCACTAACCCACACACATACATGCTCCCTGTCCATTTAGCTATGCTGATTCCCAGGGGCCTAGTCCTCTGAATCTCACAATAGTTTAGCACTTCATGGAAAGGGTTCTTTCATTATTTTTAGACTGCAGCAGTATCATAAGAACAATAACAAACATAAAAACAATAATCACAAAACCATAAAAACCAAGGTAAATTACATCAAAAAGCTTTTTACCATATTGCACATCCTATAGAGAATAATGTTCACAAAACATTAAGTGGGTGTACAGCATTATTAAAAACAGAATAAAAAATAAAAATATTATAAAAAATATTTAACGCAAATTCTGCATTTCACCCCTTAAGTACCATACTTTTCATGCTGTATCCATTCCAGTTACAGATTTTTTTGCACTTTTGAGCGAAAATAAAACACTGGAGTAATAGGGTGTAAGTTATTAATATATATTTTTATTCCTTCTTCATAAGCATGCCCAATGTTCTGCCCCTATCTAGATATCTAGTCAAATCTTTTTTTTTTTCTATTCAGGGTGGGATCATTCCCAGATTTTATGCAACCTTTATTTGTCCGTACACCCAAAAAATTATTGGGACTTTAAAACCCCCCCCCCCTTCGCTTATCCTGCCGTCTCAAAACCAATCTCTCGTCTTTACACAAGGATTCCAAGGCTTTCCTTTCCAATAAACTGAGATTAAAGTGATCCCATATAAAACGTTAATCTTATCAATATCTTCATTTTACTAATGTTTCAAAAACGTGTAAAGGCCCCCACACACCTTTATATCTCTCTAAAAAATAACCCTTTAAAGTGGCCATAAGAATACATTTATTAATATCAATACATATCAAGTTTTAATTCTGTTCAATGCTTTGGTAGGTGCATATTTTAAACCTTTATTAAGGATTTTAAGCTGATCGTCATTCCTTCCATGATTTCATAAATCTTACTTTTAGGAGCTGATGACAAACGCATTTCCATTTGTGTATTATGTATTTATTTTGTTTATACATACTAATTATAATATCAATGGCACTGTACAATATCAATAGCAGAATATACGGTAACAAGTAGTACATTATATAATATTTTTTACATAAAGAAACAAAAGGCAGCAAGAACCCTACCCCAAGAAGCTTACAATCTGCCCACCACATAATAGAGCTATATCACAATGCCCACATTAAAACCCCAATCACTGAGCAAAGTATCACTAGCCCCAGCATTATACCAAACAAATTATCTTTTAAGAGTTTTTAGTTACAGCAGGCAATAACACGGTGGAGTATGAATACAAATAGCTGGAATAAGCTCAGACGTGAGTGGACACTGGTAAACCAGTTCAGAGAATAGACATGAATGGCTAGTACTTTCGCAGAGCTACCCTTCGCTTATTCTTATGGTAGGAAGAAAGGGGCTGTGGGTCAGAAGTAGCCCCAATAAGAGTTTGAAGGACAGGGACGTGTAGATCTTGGGCAGGTAGTCGACGTGATCATACTAAGTAAGCTGACCCAGAGCCACAGGGTCATAATAGAGACTCAGAGGGTAAGCTCTTAATATCTCTATATTAAGGAACATTTGTCTTTTACGGTTCCCCATTCTTATGCACAATCCATCCAGTTCATCATTGAAATGAAACAAATCAAAATATTACATATTTTATTGTTTCTGCAATATGATTTAGATGGTAAAAAACAAACCATGGTCTTTTTGGTTGTTAATGCGATGGCGGCTGTATTAACCAGTTGAATGCCATAAGGAGAAAAAAAACCTCACTACACTACCACACAATAGGTTCACGTTCTTATTTATGTTTGTGGATTGACATTCAAACAATTATGTTAAAGCTGCTCATGATAAGTCATCTACCTGTAATAGCTTATCGTGTCTGTTAACATTGTTGTCAATTCATTTTAGAAGAAAAAAAAGGAAGACATTACATTTATATAAGAACAAATCGACATGATGTGTCTTCAAGGAATTTCAGTGCGTATTCTATAAATTATGAATTAAGTGTACAAAATATAACTAGAGTACACAGCCTTATCAGCTTGTTTCCCAATAGTACTAGATACTAAAACAACACTTCTTCCTAATAATCAAATATTTTACGGAGGAATCAGGATACCCTGACGCGGCCTATAATGAAAGGTATGCTGAGTTTGTAAAGCACGCAGCGAACAGCCCTGGAATTAGGAATGGATTTGAGGGCTTTATGGTGGTACATGGAATGGTCATTAAATATATGTAGCCATTATTTCAGGCAGGGGACGCTGCGGTATAGCTGACTAGGTAGACTTGTCTTAGTCGGTATCAGTGCACAGTAGGGTACATAGTGCAAGGACCAGGTTAGGTAGGCTGGGCTGTGAGCTTAGGATAAGCCGGTAAACAGAATTAAGAAAGGACTGCCCACTGTATCTTAATTATTTCCTGGTAAATGTAATATGTCAGGGTAGTTAGAGCTTGCTGAGTATTGTGTTTGACAGCCTAGGAGTCAGCATTAACAGTTCTGCTTGAGTTTGTCAGAATCCATTAATATACAACAATAAATCGAATAAATCTGCAACAAGTTATTTGTTTCCCTCCCTGGCCCTTTTTAACTTGGTTTCAGGCTAAAATCAGTGCTGGCGGGGATCCCTGAGGGGTTGCGTCAGACAGGGCCGGCCGAAGGCGTAACGCCGCCTGGGGCGAAGTTTAAAATGCCGCCGGCGTCGGCGGGGGGGAGGCGGCATTTTAAACTTCGCCGACGCCGGTACTTACCTTTAAGAGTCCTGCGGCGAGTCTCCCTGCTCTGCCACCGTGCCGGCTTGTAATTCTGAGCGCCGGAAATTGACGCCACTTCCGGCGCTCAGCATTACAAGCC
>VKOC01017204.1:0-101182 GCA_009364415.1 Spea multiplicata
TGGTAATAGGTATATCAGGGGGCTCAGTTGCATATAAGGGGTATACAGCATATTGGGGGCACAGTGGCATATCAGGGGGCACAGTGGAATCTCTGACATATAGGAGGTATAAGGCATACCTGGGGGCAGAGTGGCAAGCTGGGGGTCAGATGTGCCATTGTGATAAAGAGATGAAAGTGTAAATCTTAGGTTTTTTATTACATTATTTTAAATAAAAAAGTTGCTATTTTTCTATCCGATTAATCGAAAAAATAATCGGTCAACTAATCGATTATTAAAATAATCGTTAGTTGCAGCCCTACTCCGAATGAACGCCCATGGTTTTGGAATGGGATGTCCAGTATCACATATAGGTGTGATGGTCAGATGTCCACATACATATATATATTTGCCCCCGTCAGCATGCTTTACAGGTAGGGATAAAGAGCTATGTCCTAAGTCCCAGCCTCATCTCTTTATGCTACTCCCCATGGGAGTTGCCCGTGGCTCCTAGACCTCCACTTCAAACTCTGCAACCTCTTGGTCCATTTTATGTTGTGTTTTATAGAGTACATATTGACTCAGGTGTTGGAGGTGCATTGGATCATATTGATTATTTCCGCTCCCTTAAGAAACTCACTGATGCAATGGGAATGTTAAAGCAATCTTGACAGATGTTTCAAAGTGCCTGCAGCTGTTAATTAATGAGAGGCAATGCTGGAATGATTCACGTTTATGTTCAATGTCGTTTCTGACAGACTCACACTTATTCCAGCCATCCAGATGCTTCAAGCGTGTAAAGTACTTCTGAAGTTTCTCTGGCATTTTATTCGCACAGTATTTTCACACTGAATTAAAAACCTGAGCCTCTTCGTTGTGGAACATTACATTTATGTGTTTATACTGCATTACATGCAGTGTTTAAACTCAGCTCAGGATACGAAGCCACTTAAAAACGCTAAGGATTAGCATAGCCAAAAGCTTTTCCTCATCTCACCTGTTCGCATGTCAACTGCGTAACCTATCTTGGGTGCAGAAGTTCTGCATTTATCCACTTGTGCCATATGTGTGATCTGGCTGTGTATCAAATCCAGCAGTAATTTATTGTCTGATTAGAGTAACATTTTTGAAATGACGATGGAGATTAATCTTTTCTATCTAAGAGCATGCTTGTATTAATGTGTAAATAACAACGACGTTGTTATCTGCTGTGTTGAGTAACTGAAAAACAAATCACTGAACTAAAGTGGGAATTCATCAAAGATGTCCTCCTGTTTAGTTTTTAATTGATTGCTGTGATTCTACAGTAAATCTCATTTCATTTTTAATTTGTTGAACAAATATGGGAGATAAATAATATGTTGTTCCTTTGCCAGAGAGACCGTGGTACATTTCATTTTTAATAAAAAAAGAAAATATTAGAAAAAAATCTGGAATGTTTAATTTTCTAATTGTCTTCTTTGAGAAATTCTCCCCGTTTAAATGGTTACTTCTAAAATTTAAAAAATATAAAGAATTATTCTAAGATTGCAAGCTTATTGCACAAGAAGGCAATTTCCACATGTGAAACTTCAATATGATCTCAGCTTTTCTTTTTGTACCATCTTGCTGCCGTCAAAAAGTACTAGTTTCAAATTGATAGTTTCCTTACGGAAAAGTGCTGGAGGATATATATGGGATCAAAAAAACAGGAAGAAAAATCACAAAGCTCATGAATCATGCCCCATTTTTTATGGTCTGTGCATTTGCTAAATGAGCAAATCAGAAGAGCAGAAGGAGCACAAGATCAATGGCCTTGTAAAATTTATGATCAGGTGAGCAAAGCTGTGTATGTACTCTTTTGTATTAAGTAAAGTTTCGACATCAAAATACCTAAATTACATAGTCGTTGGTCTTGTCATAGATTCGGGATAGCTTTATGACTATATCATGCATGACGAAATTCCCTCACTGTATTAGCTTCTATCACTTCTGATGGGAAGCTGATCCACTTATCTACCACCCTTTCGATGAAGTAAAAATGTCAAGTTGGGTGGTTCCCATTTAACCCCATTTGAGAAGTTATGTCTTGAGAAAGTAGAATCCCCAAACTGTATGCGATTCTGATTGAACCCCCCGGCCCTTCTTAAACCATATTATTTCAGCCTCTGGGAGAGACATCTGGACCTAACACTTGCCCCCGCAGACTGAGAGAAAATTCTCCTTTAAACACACAAGGGCACCGTTTCCAGCAAAATGCCAGAGGCGTCCTTTAAGCTTATTTCTAGATGGTACAGTTCCTCTGGATCTTAACAGGTCTCTCCTACTTGTTGGAGGTATGGATTCCATCCGGGTTCTCTTCTCCATATATGGCGGTCTTGTCTGGTCATACGCCCTTTCTGCAAGTCTGTCGTGGCTATAATCAGAGGTGGCTGACCCTGATTTTCAAGCAGCCCCGGCTTCCATTCTATTGCATCATACTAAAATCCCTTACAAAACTTATAAGAGGTCATTGACATTTTACTTACTAAATGCAGCGAAAACTGTCCTCCCACAGTATTGGAAATTTATATGGTATGGGTTAACTGTGTAGAATTTATCTGCCAAATGGAAGCTCTTACATGGTCTGCCACGGGTTCGGATCATGAAAACTACTTCATTTGGTTCCATTGGAAAAAGTTTGTATCTAACTTCGATACTCACCCTCTCACCTCTAAATCTCTAAATCAACCTTTAGGATTAAGCGGTTGAGTTATAACCCATACTATGTTCTCTTTAACTGACTGTCCTTGTAGTGTCGGATGTATCTGCCTTTGCATCTTGTCATCACCAGATCACAGTTCATCTTTGTTTTCAGAATATTTTTTGCTTTTATATGTATTGTGCTTTTTATTTTGACTTTGTAATTGGATTACCATATTATGTTTTTCTAACATATGTGTCACCTTTATGAAAACTCCTTGTTACCATTTACAAATGATACATACTTGCCTTTGTTTCATGTAATATGATAATATCCTCTGTAACTTACAGAACTACGTTGTTACTGCTTGAGTGATTGTTGTCGCATTTTGTCTTACTTGCATTGTGACACTCCTGTATTTATACATTGGACTTCTGTATTGTATCACCTATTTGTGCAATAAACAGAGAATTGATTACAGTTGGGTGGTCCCCCTGCCACAAAACTAGGGGAAATGATGTTCCATTGCTCAAAGAGCCAGTTAGGAGAGTGATCTCTGATATCCCCAACTAGCCTTTTTACATAGTTGGCAAAGCCTCCATATACTGAGGACAGTAGCGGAGTGGGGGGTCATCTGGGGGCACTGCCTTTGGCATAGGGCCTGAGGTAAATATGCTGCTGTGTGATGTTTTGTGCCACTGTGCAGCAAGAAAAAGCCTTGAGCATCCAGTCCAAAATAATCTGTTACAAAAACAAAATAGTTTGCTACAGAGAAGCCGAAATGCAGATTATTTGTTGGAAGAGCAGCAACAGAGACAATAATGTTGTAATCCTATTAAAAGCTCCTATATGTCAGTTTGAATGTGACTGTTTACCGTAGCATAATGAGCCATATGTTTTTCCTTCATTTCATTGTTTCTTGTCAGAACAATGCTTCAGGCTGTGCAAGTGCTAGCATATAACTGGTACACAAAGAAGACCATTCTCTTTCATGAGGTGAATAAGCCAACTTTCAACTGGTGCATGCACCACATGAAGGTTATATCATATCTCGGCTTTCTTTGTGTTCGGCACAGAAAATAAAAAGAATTGCTTCGAGGGGAGACAAAACAAACACATAAAGTGGCATATTGTATAGAAAGGTTTGAGATTCTATTGTCATTATCACCAAGCTGTTATGCACCGTGGAACATAGAACAATGATGTAGTGTTTGACAGGTAGAATTCTAACTTAGGAATCATTGAGCTATCCTTTATCTGCACCCATCGCCTAACCTCAGTGCTTGTAGTGCAGCTTAAGAAAAGATAGGAATAAAAAGGAACAGAAGGACAAAAAATGTTACTCACTTACCCACTCATGCTAACACACTCCCTCTCACTCCACATACACATGCATGCTCACACAATTACATTCATAGAAAAACAAAAAACACGCATGCCCATCCATGCTGGCACACACTTACAAATACACATGCATGCCAACAAACACACATACACATCCGTGCTAACACGCAAACACTTACACATTCATGTTCACATGCACAAACGCTTACACATGTACATTCATGTTAGCATACACACATTTGCATTCTAATATACATACATACATTCATACATACTCTATTCCTTAACCTCTTAATCAAACACCATTACAGCACTGGCAGCTTTCTCGCACACTGTGTGAGAAGCCTCGCCTTAACTGCAGGGTCACGTAACCTCACATTATGTGACCCCGCTAAGTTCTGGCCTCCCCATGCTAGTCCAAAATTGTTTACATTGGACCAGCTCTTTGTGAATAATTTTAGACAGGCCCAGGGTGCATGCAGTGGGTCACAATCTGATTCAAATGTTTTTATCATACATGTAGGTGGTCATAATTATTGGGGGAATATTTATGCATATACAATCTACCCACATCTCAGGTACTGGTTAGTTTTGTCATACAGGGTCTGGTTAAGCAGAATGCTCTATTTAAGTGAAGACTACTCACTGCCAACAAAAATTTGATTAAAATAGACGGGGTTGAGTCTTGATGTCAGCTACTGAGAGATGTAATCATATCTTTGATGACAAAGAAATTCTAGAGTATATTACTCATTATCACATGTATATCACTAAAAGTAGGGAGGTATGATGCCAGTGATACTCATTCATTCCCTCAATCACCCATACTCATTTATATACTCTCACCCCACCCCCTTACCTGCACTGCAGCTCTCCACAGGGGCCGCTACTTCCCTCCACGTTGTTCGCACTCTGTGCGAACAATCTCTCTTGTACCGCCCAGGAGAAGCAGGAGTGGAGCAGAGTCATGTGATGTTACGCACATTGCCATGACTCTGCTGGGTTCCTGCTTCCCCTGGTGGTACAAAACACACTGGTAAGCAGCAGGGCCCTTGCGATCCTGCGATCACGCTTGCCCTGGCTGCAGATCTCACATGGGCCGGACCTTGAGGTCCAGCAGTCTGCATTTGACCCGAGGGCCGCATGTTTGAAGGCCCCGCTCTAACCCTATGCAAGACATTTACCATTTTGTAGGCCTCCTCTGAACTCTCTCTAAAATGCCAATATCCTTCTGGAGATGGGGTCTCCAGAACTGTTCACAATACTCTAGGTGAGATCTTCCTGTTACTGAGCTATAAATATTGAGATTCCTTCTTTTTAGCCTCTTGCTATAAACCCAACAATCTGCTTGCTTTTCTGATGCTTTATTGCATTGTCTGCTTACCTTTAAGTCCTCATAAATAATTACTCCTAAGTCCCTCTCTTCTGTTGTCACTGACAGAAGTTTGCCTTAGGATTCATGGTTTTCTATCTTTTCCTCAATATTAAAAAGGTATGTTAAACATTGTCTTAAATAAATTATTTTGGTCTGTTTTTTTAATAGAAGTTTACTTTTCTGACATAATTTTTATGAGACTGTATATATCACTAGGTAAAGTATCAATCAATCCATAAACCATCTTGTGTCAGCTGCCCTATGGAGTCAGGTAGGCCACATCGGCATCATCAACAGTTAGCAACAAGAATATTTACATATTAACATATTTAGCCCATAAGGTTTACTGATTAATTAGATTTCCAGATTGCCATGTATATTCATTCATACTTGGGAACTCTCTAGGTTTGATCAGAGTCTTTGAGCAAAGCCCTGCTTTACCAAGTCTCTGGGTCAGTTTCTTCTTTTTTCCCGGTGGGGAATCATTGTGTAGGTCCCTTCTTTTGCTGCCAAAAACAGCCCTGACCAGGCTCAGACCCTTATGCTTGCCCATTTTTCCTGTTTCTAACATATCAACTTTAAGAACAAAATCTTCACTTGATGTCTAATATATTCCAGCCACTAACAGGTGCCATGATAACAAGATTATTAGAGTTATTCCCTTCACCCATCAGTGGCCATAATGTTATGGCTGATCGGTGTACATACACAGTATAATAATAATATAGTTAAATTGTTCACAATAGATAATTTCAGGAAATATGTTGAATGTCATTAATGCCATTATATGTTCCACTGTGGGAGCACAAAGCTAGGTTACTTGTAGCATTTTTCAAATTACAGGAATAAAAGTGATTCAATTTCAGTAGGATTTCATGTTCCAGGACACAGGGCCGGCCGAAGACTTAACGCCGCCTGGGGCGAAGTTTAAAATGCCCCCCGCCCACTTCCGCGCTCAGCATTAAAAGCCGGCACCAAGACACGAACACCGGAACACGGAGACTCGCCGCAGAGGAGAGAGAGAGAGGGGCGCCGAGCGGGTAAGCGAAAACCACTCGGCGCCCCTCTCTCTCTCTTCCGCTTCAAAAAAAAACCGCTTGGGGCGGCAAAGTGCCGCCCCTTCTAAAGTGCCGCCTGGGGCAATTGCCCCAGTTGGCCCCATTGTAGGGCCGGCCCTGCCAGGACACAAGGTCTTTCACCTCTTGCTAGAGACTTGCTCGGTCTAATCAGAAAATACAGAGCCACGTGTCCTGATCAAGGTCAATTACAGTAGTTGAGATCGCAGCATGTACTGGATAACAGACATTTCAGGGTGCATTTAAGAACAATGCACTCAACTGGGGTAAACTATGGGGCAAACAGCATAGTGATAGGAAATCCTGACAACTGCCTAGAGGTACCGTATATTCCGGCGTATAAGACGACTTTTTAACCCCCAAAAATCTTCTTAAAAGTGGGGGGTCGTCTTATACGCCGGGTACTTACCAAGCCGGAGTTCCCGCGAAGCCACCAATCTCTCTAATCACTACGCGCCGGCTATTGATGCCGAGCGCAGGGATGCCGTCATGTCCCGGCGCCCGGCATCAATTGCCGGCGCGTAGTGATGAGGGAGCAGGGAAGCCCGAGGTCTGGCACTTCAGACCTCGGCTTCCCTGCTCTCTAATAACTACGCGCCGGCTATTGATGCCGAGCGCAGGGATGCCGTCATGTCCCGGCTCTCGGCATCAATAGCCGGCGCGTAGTGATTAGAGAGCAGGGAAGCCGAGGTCTGAAGTGCCAGACCTCGGGCTCCCACAACTGGATGGAAGACAGAAGATAAGGTAAGGGATGGGGAGAAAGGGGGGAGAAATACAAACTGGTGTGTGTATATATATTATATAGTATTATATATACATACGTGTGTGTGTAATATATAGTTATATATAGTATACACATATATATATATTATATATATGTGTGTGTGTGTGTGTGTAAGGGGAGTGTATGTATGTATATGTCTGTATAACAACCAGCAAATCACCGGTAAGGTACATCGCTTGCCGTGATTGTGGGTTGTTGTACGCTGGGTAGGGGGGTAGTCTTATACGGCGAGTATAGTCCAAACTCTATATTTGGACTGTAAAAGTTGGGGGTCGTCTTATACGCCCAGTCGTCTTATACGCCGGAATATACATATGTGTGTCATGGGAAAAAATATCTATACCAGAGCAGTAGCAGGTAATAAATAAAATTTCCATCCAATTACCAGATCTGTTTTCCATTTTGAATAAATATTTAATTGTAAGGATGTTTTATGTTATCTATTTTTCCTTTATATTTAATTATATGTTTGTTAATACCATAACCAATATGCACAAATTAAAATATTATAAATACAGAGCAAAGTAATTAATCAAAATGTATCTCTGCAATGTAAAGGCAATAGATAGCATGGTAGATGATAGGAATTAACAATTAATTTATATTTTTTTCTATGAATCTTCATTTTCTAGCGAGTTAGTTATGTTCCAATAAGTAATATTGTAGCTTTCACTCTCCAAAACCATTGTTAGCAAATGAAGTTAATAAATACAAAAATGATTTATTATAACCACAAAATATTTAATTGAAGTGTCATAGTGGCTACAGTAATGAAAACATATGGACTGAATTTACAGAATTATCGAATCAAACACAAATGCATCCTTGTGTGAAGGAGTTTAAGAAATTAGGTGGTTTGAGATGATGGTAAAATTATGATCAAAGATATGAAAACTAGAAGAGTTCTTAAGATCGCAGCCTTGTCCCTTTTTTTCCAGAAGCCAAGACCCCTTGCTAATTTTTTGGCTTTACACTGCGTTATATAGTTTTATAATTTTACACATTTTTAATGTGTGTTGTACGCACTAAAATTACCAGTAATCACTGCTTCAAAAGCAAAATTACCTTGGTATTAGTAGTAGAAATGTTTTGCTGCTGTGAACAGCGATGAAATATGTATATGGCAAATTGTACCTGTTGCATTATTGTAATAATTTACAACCTAAATAGGTTTCTTTTCACTGTTAATTATACACAAATGGCATATTTGAAATCATTTCCCAGATGAAATATTTTTAGGCTATAATAAGGATGTGCAATTTACATTTTTAAGATAGATCTTGTCAAGAAGGCATAAAGGTACTATTTTTGTCAATTTCACAGAATAGAATAAACACTGTTTTGATACAATGCTTACTGGAGTGTTACTGTAGAATAACCATTTCTCAAACAATGTTTTTTGCTATTTTAATAAAGGGTTAAAAAAAAAAAAAGACATATTGATAAATATTCTTTGACAAGTATGTGCTATATTACATGCTTTGTCATTTGGTTTTCAGTTAGATGATGAAGTCACATACGCGGTGCAATAAATGGCCTTTGCTCATATTAATCTATCTATGAGTACCTCCCTATTACATACAGCTATGAATACTCTCTCAAAAAAGTTGTTGAAGGCATATTTAGTTTCTGAGTCACTTTGACTGCTAAAACGGTGAACAATGTTCCCTGACATTTCTAAATTATAGTCAGATAATATTCTTAGGTCCTCCCATTTTGGGGTAGTATTGGAGTTGAAAAAAAAACAAGCATTAAGATATGAGTTGCATTAGAATTTAAATGCCTACTGCACCCACGTTATAACACCCACGTTATAGCACCCCCTGTGGCTGAGCTGCATAAAGCAGATCAGTGACTTGGTCATACTTTCATACTGGTCATACTGGTGTTTGTAACTACCTCCTTATCCACCATCACTTTGTCCTATTATACCTACAATCTCATCCTCCCAAGAAGCACTTTGATTTGCTATAGGAAAGGATAGGGATTTATCATCCCGTTAGCACATAAATCAGTACACAAATAAGCCTAACTTCTTTAAAAGTAGAGTAGTGTTCTATAAAAACACATACGGTAGGAAAGATCATTAGGCTGAATGACAATCTTTTTTCTTGGATTTTTGGGAATAGAAAATACTACATCAGGTGTTGAGTCAATAACAGCCTAATGCCATAACTTCAAAAATAAATCTTACTATACAATGCAGTGATGAATATATTACAGTCAGCGAATGTCATCCAGAAATATCTAGTGAACTAATTGAATATAAATATTTTTAAAAAAAAATACACAATGGATACACAGCTGTATGCATAAAGCCATCTACTTATATGCTGGGCTTGAAATTTAAAATGCTCGTGGCACTGAATGTTTTCATTACCAAAACAGACTAAGATCCACGAACCGGCGACAGTTCAAAGCAATCTATTATCGCAATTATCTCAGCAGCTTCATAGTCAAGCACTGAGTGAAATTGCATATTCCCAAATATAGAGCACATACAGAAATAGCGCTGTTTGTCTTGTGATATGCTAGGCAGCTTAAAAATATTTAAAGAAATAAAAAATGCACATACCATTTGGTAGTTGCAAATGAAAAATTAGAAATGTCCATACTAGTTCTAGTATGTGTATATATGTATGTATATATATATATATATATATATATATATATATATATATATAGTGCCACATTAAAAATACATTTTTGAAAAATATTGTACTCTTATTTTTTAATACAGTTTTGGCTTAACAAAATATCAAAGCAGCTGCATATTAGTCACGTACATGTGTCAAGCCTCCTTATTATACTGCTTTGGATACTTTGACTAGTGTGATGTTTAAACAGAGAAAGTCACCAAACATTTTTATCTTCTTCTCTCTGTGCATCTCCATGGACATAACCCAACAGAAGCTTTTGCCAAAATGACGGCGCTTGTGGTGATGTCCTCCCCTGATCCTCCTCAGTTCAAGTATATATGTATTTTATCTTTTGGCGGGCGTGATAAAAACTCTGTAAAGTAAGAATGCTTAAAAAATATTAATAGCTTACTTTTATGAAACAGAAGTGCCAGAATAAAAATCAAATCAATATTTGGTGTGTTCACCCTTTGCATTCAATCGAGCATCAATTCTTCTAGGTAGACTTGCATAAAGTCAGGGGCAGGGGCTTTGTAAGCATATATAGATGGGTGAATAATTAAACAATCATACCAAACAGACGCTAATGATCATGAATTTAATATGCAGGTTGAAACATAATCATTAACTGAAACAGCTGTGTAGGATGAATAAAACTGGGCGAGGAACAGCCAAACTCACTAAAAAGGTGTAGTTTATTATCAAGAGTCATACACCATGGCAAGGCTGAGCACAGCAACAAGAGACAAGGTAGTTATACTGCTCTCCCAGGAAGAGATTTCCACATCAAAATGTAGGAGCTGTTTGTGAAAAACGAAGTACACCTCATGATTTAATAGCTTGTAGAACTACCTTTAGCAGCAATAACTTGAAGTAATCATTGTCTGTATGACTTTATCAGTCTCTCACATCGTAGTGGAGGAATTTGGTCCACTCTTCTTTACAACGTTGACTGGGCCACTGCATTACCTTGATTCTTTTCTTTTTCAGCCATTCTGTGGTAGATTTGCTGGTGCACTTGGGATCATTGTCCTGTTCCATGACCCAATTTCAGGCAAGCTTTAGCTGTCAGACAGATGGCCTCACATTTGACTCTAGAATACTTTGGTATACAGAGGAGTTCATGGTCAGCTCAATGACTGCAAGGTCCCCATGTCCTGTGGCTGCAAAACAAGCCCAAACCTTTACTCCTCACCACCATGCTTGACAGCTGGTATGAAGTGTTTGCGCTCGGTTTAGTTTTTGCCAAACGCAGCTTTGTGTAGTATGGCCAAACATACTGAGCATTGCACGGTCTGACCTTGGGGTGAATTTGCTTGGGGATCCACTCCTGGGAAGATTGGCATCTGTCTTGAATGTTTTCCACTTTTGAATAATCTTTCTCACTGTAGAATGACAGACTTTAAATTGTTTGGAAATGGCCTTATAACCCAGATTGATGAACAGTAACAATTGTTTCTCCAAGATCATTGCTGATATCTTTCCTCCTTGGCATTGTGTTAACTAGACTTGGGTGCCGGCGGAAAATTTGTGTTTGTTTTCATGCTCATTGGAAAAAATGTCTTTGTATTCTACGAAATTTGTCCAACATTTTTATTTTTGGAAATCATATTCATCCTTCCAGTTGCCATGGAAACAAGAAATAGATGTGTATAAGATGTTAAATATGGAATTTGAGACCAAAGGATGTAAAAAGGGAGATGCATCACAGCCATTGGACAAGCCCTCACCATGATGAGACAGGGTTGAGCTAATTGGCCAAACGAAGATCACTCAATGTCCCACCTCTTAGTACAGGTGAGATTCTCCTCTTCTTAGAGTAGCTAAAACGGCGGCCCCAGAACCAATGCTAAATCTTCAGCTTTTATAGAGTTGGTCACACTTGCTGATGATCAATTAATCAAGGGCATTTGATTAGCAGCACACTGTCTGCTACTTAGCATCTTAAGTCATATGGAAACAGTATGAGTTTACTTTGTTTTTCACACCTGGCTTCTCCATTTTTCCTTTATTTTTGTTCAATATATCATAACACAGCATAATATGTCATGTTGTTGTTCATGTGAGGTTGCATTTACCTTGTTAAGGAACAGATATTTGTTATTATGTCCTGATATGTAAAACCATTGAATGGTATACTTTCTTTTTTTCATGAGACTGTATATAAGAACTAAACATTTAGTAAAATTGACTTTAAACATTTTTAAAGTATTGGAAGAAAAAGTATTGGACTTCTTGAGAATCTTTGGGTTGTTAAGAGGAACGACCCATTTAGACATAAATAACTTTTCCACTTTTTAGTATTTAGTATTTAGTATACCAGATGTACCAGATGTTCCATTGTCTCTACCCCTATATTTACCTTTATTTTGCAAGTTAATTGATGCACCCTACAGCTGTTCCTATGTAAAACCCGAAGATCTAAGGCAGTAGTTTCAGCTCATTTAGAAAACATTAGCAAGGTATATTTTGATACTTAAACATGGTTTTGGTATTAAAAAGGATATGAGAGGGAGATAGATTAATTTAATGCAGAAACCATTGTTGTAGAAATAATTATTGAAATGATGAAAAGCAATTTATCAGAGTTCACCACGCTGGAGGTATGGCTACTGAATACAAGACATTTGTAATGTTCCATAATGGAAGACTTGTATCAAAGCAACTAATTAAATTCTAATTTGAATTTGGTGTGTAACAGGTTTGCCACATGCACAAATATTTTGCAATTGGCAATTGAAATAAAACCTGGTATTTACATAAATCAATAGAAGCTTGTGCCATACTTAATGCCACAGGATAATTAAAACTGATGATTTAATGCCAGGATGCCCACACGTAGAGTTTAATTGTAATACAGGGTAATACAGAAATTATAAATTTCAATACATAATCTGACCCCAATCGTTTTATCTTTTTGTTCTCTTCTAGGAGGATTTAGGGGTGAGTAGCATTTTGTTTATTGTCTCTATTATACTAATTAGTCAATCTCCATGTCACAAGGCATGTATGGGTGAACACAGCAGGTAATGATAATTCAAGCTTTAGAGTTGTCTTTGCCAGTATATGGTCTGTATCTTTATTTTGTTTTTCAATTTGTGTTCTCCTTTGCTGCTTACATTGTGGAATATTCTATAAAGAACTACTTACACAAACATACTATTTCATAAATAAACGTCTGCACCAGATCATAAGATGGAAAAATCTGGGAGCACAGGAACAAAACCATCACAAAATGATAAAATAACGTCCATTGCAAGATGCTAGAAGATTATTACTGTCGCTAAAAGTTTTTTTTTAATGATGGATGTCCAATTCATAGTAGCTAGATTAAATTTCCCAACACAATCTGTGTATGAGAGTGAAGCTTGGCTGGTCTGTGCAAATGCAGAGTAAAATGGGTGAAACAACTATACTTGCTTAATGCACAACACTAGATTTCACCATTGACATTTCACTACAACCCTACACAACACACATATTGTAAATTCAATATTTGGTTAATAAAGATCTCTATTTTTCCTGTTCTTAAATTTTAAATCTATAAATCTTTCCGGATTCATGGACTGCATTTGTATCGTTTATGTATCCTCTACTTATTGATTATGTGTCACCTTGCATTAAAATAGAAAGCTTCAGTAACGCGGCACAGTAAGCATGCTGTGGCGTTTGGTACTCGGATAAATATTTATGTTAGAAATAGCCTGCTGAGGTTTAATTCATTCCCAACTACATTGACAGAAGCGCATAGCTTGTAACAGAATTCAATTATTCGCCATCCCACACACACACACACACACACACACAATTCCCTAGGAATAAAAGACAAGAGGAACCTCTATACATACAGAATGATTTCTATTGCTTTTAAAATGAAGTGTCTGGAACAATATGTCATAAGTGGGGGTGAAGAAGAATTCTTGCTCCCTCCTGCTAGACACCAAGAACAGTATAGCATGTGCCCAACGGGCCACTGGCCAACAGCGCAACACACTTTGGCGTGCGGCCAGAGGCTGGATATACATTTTCAGAATTGGACATTTGTAAAATGCTTTGCACATCTCTGTGCTTAAAGGGTTGAATGTAATTCCCTTTTCCCAGGAAAGTCTCTTTTATTTAAATGCGCTAGATGTAAAAGTATTGGATGAGCTTTGTATGTCATCTAAAGTGCTACACGATGCCACTTTATTGTGCCAAGGGACTGTCAAAACATTTCAATGTAAGCAGAGTGCAGCGAGCTGGAAATACATCTACGAATAACTCAATAGGCATTATTTATACATCAAGAAATGCAGTAAACATTTTGTAAGATAATTAAGTCAGAAACAAAGTTACTGAATACTGTTTTTAGTAACAGCCATCTAAACGTCCTGTGTGTGATGCCAACCTGAGTAATAAACAGACTTTCTTTTTTAGAATGTTCTTGAATACAAAATATTGATTATCATGATACTATATCAAGTCTGCAGATTGTTTCCTTGAATGGTTGTTATGTTATGTGATGGGAATGCAAAACTGTGCTCGCATAGTATCTTTCCTTTGAAGAAATGCTTATTGTGTGTCATTAAGACACAACCTTCACATCTGCTGCTGACTGATGTAGCTCACATACAGTAGCAATCAAAATTATTCAACCCCCATTGCAAATCAGGTTTATTGTCAAAAATTACAGACTTTCAGCTGCTTGCAATAAACAAATCCAACAAAAGCAATTGAAATAGTTCAACACAACGAATGATTCAAGTGGTTTCCCCAATTTCAACTAAAAATGCAACTTATTTTACTTCTCCAGTCTCAAAATTATTCAACCCCTCCATGGCAAGCATCTCTAGTACTTAGTACGGCACTCTTTTGATTTTATGATCTGCTGCAAACGAGATGCATAGCCAGATACCAGCGTCCTGGCAGCGTTTCTAAGGAACATTAGCCCATTCCTCATGAGCAATGGCCTTCAGTTCAGTAATATTCTTGGGTTTGCGTGCTGCAACCGCCTTCCTCTAATACCACCAGGGGTTTGCTATGGCATTCAAGTCAGGTGACTGTAATGGACACTGTAGAATCTTTCTGGCCTTCTGCTACCAAGCATTGGTGGGATTTAAGGTTTGCTTGGGATCATTGTCCTCTTGAAAGGTCCAATGACACCCAGAATTATACTTCCAGACACCATGAAGTTTTCGCCTAGGATTTCTTGATACTTCAATGAATTCATCTTGCCTTCCACTTGCCACAGGTTTCCAGTGCTACAGGCTGCAAAGCAGCCCAGAGCATCACTGAGCCACAATCATGCTTACATGCTTTCTTTTTAGTGAATGCTTTATTCTTCTTCCTCCAGACATCCAGCTGATCCATACAGACAAAAAGTTCCAGTTTCCTCTTCTCTCTACAGAACAGAATCCCCAAACTTATATGGTTTATTTATATGAATTTGAGCATATTGGAGCCAACTTTTCCTGTGCTTTTAGGACAGTAGTGGTGTACATCTTGGAGTTCTTGCAGGGTAGCCTTCTGCATATATCAGCACAGCCTGGGGCGCATGTACATGGGAAAAAAATTCCAACAATAGTGCAATATTGTAAAAGCACAATATTCAAGTAAAAATGATGAATTACACTCACAAACAAAGAATAAAAAAAGAAAGCCCATCGCAAGTTGCAGCAAAATTTCCTTTTTAATATCTTCTTTAAAAATCTGGAAGATCAAAAAAACTCCAATGGTGCAATATAGTGAAAGAATAAAATGAGGGTAAAATTTGACTTACAACAAATTTTGGCACAACCGATTATTATGCACAGTCGCTTTTTGGTACAGGACTTTGTATGCTCCTTACTGTGCTCACTGAAACCTTGGTGCTTGTTACCACCAAGTCTTGCTACAGGTCTTTTGCAGTCACTTGAGGGTTTTAGTCAACCTGCTTTTTCAGAAATCCGGTTGCAGCCATTGATAGCTTCCTTTTTTCTGCCCCATCCAGGCAGTGTAACCAATGTTTCTTTAACTTTTAACTTGTGTACTATGTTGCGTCTTTAGGAACATTCAGTGCCTTCGTTATCTTTTTGTATCCTGTTCCTTGTTTGTGAAAGACAATGATCTCTTAACTTTTGTGGACCATTCTTTTGGCTTAGCTATGTTCCTAACATGCAGTCATGGGTGTAGGAACCGGGGGGGCGGGGCCGGAGGAAGAGAGACACTCGCCTCTCGCATCATGCTGTGCCCCCCCAATCAAAACGCTATACAGGACCCAAGGATCACCATCGGTCGCTCATGAAAGAGTTTTCAGCAACCGCTTAATGCCCCTCACTCTCCTCCGCTCCTTGCCACCACACGCCTCAGCTCTGCCCTGATTGCAGTGGTGGGAACGTGAGCCCTTACCGCTGAGCACCGGGATATGACACAGTGCGCACCGTGGCAGAGCAGCGAGACGGAAGCCTCGCGCACCCACCACAGGACTTCATCAAGGTAAGTGAACTACAAAGGGAGTGATAGAAAGTAAGAAAGAGGGTAGTAAGAATATTGAAATAAAGAGTGAGAATAAGAGAGATTGAATGAATTAATGTGTGGACAAGTGAATGAATTAATTAATGTGTGGATGAATTGCTTGAACGATTTGTGAGAACACATTAATTTATATGTGTATCATGGATGGGATTTAAGGAAAGGCAAAGATGGCACAAGCAGGGTGTTTGAGCCGTGGGTTGTTTATGGGACAAAGATGACACAGGGGGGCTGTTTGGAGACAAAGATGGCTCGGGCTTGGCAGTTTGGGGACATAGTTGGCTCATGCTGGGCTGTAATCTGTTTGTATAATCTGGGTGTTGGTCAGGTTCTATGTGGGCAGTGTGGACACCAGGGCTGGCTTTGGGGTGTGCAACCTGTGATCTATGCCTGTTATTTAGGCGGTTTTATCTATACTTTTAATGCTGAGTTTTTATGTAAATTCCAGTCGATCTATACATGCAAAGCTGGGTTTGTGTGTTATTCTGATGATCTATACCTGCTATGCTTTCATACATTATTAATGTATAACTGCAAATACAGGGTTTGTATGTCTTATTCAGTTGATATATACATGCAAGTGCTGTTTACATGTGTTGTTTATCTGATCTATACCTAAACTATAGGGAATAAGTAAAAGAGGTATGGCTTAGTGAAAGGATGGGGATGTATACGGGGGAGAGGACCTCTCAATATCACGGTCAGGGTCAGAAGGAGGAAGGACTGCACTGACTTTTTTTTCGTTGTCAGGACCAGTTGTGGAGCAGCGTAGAGCAGAAACAAATGCAAAAAGTTCAGATAGAAGTGTATCAGGTGTCAGTACAGAAAGAGTAGTCAGGGTCACAATCCAAGGGTCGAGGCAGGTGGCAAACAAGCGGTATCAGGGTCACTGCTGACTGCGTGGTTGGGGATACAGCATGCCTCGCGGCAGTGTAGCCGTGCCACAGAGAGATGGTCCCAGGGTGAGGTAGAAGGTGGCCTCCATGCCTCACATTCATGTGGGAGGGAGTGATTGCATGCTAGGGAGCTTGCCTAGGAGAGGAAATGCTTGCCAAGGGTCCACTTTTTAATATTTAACAAAATGTTTTTGTTACAAAGATTAGCTATTTTCCCCCCATATTTAATGTAAAAAACAACAAAAAAATTTTTAAATCATAGTTTTTATTAAAATAGTTTACATGTGAATTAGTATTTACAAGTAAAACTTTTTTCTTATAAGGTAGTCTGATATTCAGGCTCTTTTTTCATAAATTAATATTATAATTTTGGGGGGTCGTTTTATAATCCAGGTAGCTGTAGCCATGCATATCATATATATATAATCTTATTGGGAGGCCTACTTAACACGCCTGCTACAGAATGCTCACTTTTTCTGCTTACCTACCAGCTACTGGCTAACCTCTGTTGACTTACCTTGATTTACTGACCTTCCTACCTCCTGCTAGTGAATTGTTGTATTGACAATTGCTTGCCCTGTTTGTACTTCTCCTTTTGATTCTTTTGTTTTTGTCCTTACTCCTTACTTTACCCTACTTCTGGGCTCCAGACAAACTGCTGGTTAGTAAGTACCCTCCTCTGGGACTGTACCCAGAAATGGTTGAGATAATCCATGGGCATAGTTTAAGTCTTTACTAAGTTACTGTATTGATGCACATGAATATGGAAGAAAATAAGTGACCCAATTGTGTTTTTTATTTAAAATAATTCACTTATATATTTGAGTGGTAAACCAGTTCCATGTAAGATTGCTATTATTGGGCTTCACTGAACAGGATCGAAAGCAATAGTTGCAAGGATGGGTGACTACTGTGAGATGAACAGTAATTATTTTAATAAAAATATTGTGGATCTTTTAGTAATATTGCTTGTAACATATTTAGCAGCGTCCTGGTGGATATGCCAACCGCTGAGCCCTGTGTGCTGCAGGAGCGGCCAGCTGTTTGACAGACAATCCGTGTGTGCCGTGGCATTATTCAGCCGATCAACTGATGAGCTCTTGAAAGATGAAATGTCTGGAATGCCAGATGCAACACAAGAAATTGCAGAGCAATTCTCAAGAATGTTTTTATCATTCCCCAGTATCGAAAGGGAGAAGTGCAGGAAGAAGCCTATGTTTGAATTTTGTTTCTTTAATTTATGGTTTTACAAATGTCAAATTCAGATTTAAGAAAGCTTAGCAAGACGAAGACATGTTTTCTAAGGGTTGAGGATACATTTTGCATTTGATTTCTGGGAGATCTTACATTCAACAGTACTGAAAATGATGTCTCCGTGAATTTCAGGCCAGGACAAGAGGCTGCATACTTACCGATAGTATCACTCCAGCTTTAAAAGCACTGCTGCAGTCTGCAAAAATATAAAAATGTAATGTGCGGCCATTTACATCCAGCTGCAGCCAACATACATCGTTTGATGGCTGCTGGCCTTAAAGTACCAGGGCAATTTAGTTTATCCCAGTCCCGCCCTGATCAAGTTAGTTACAAAAAGTGTTAAATTCAGCAGAGCAGGTATAACACCAGACATTGTCAAATCCAGGGGGAGGGGGGTGCAAGGCAATTAGCCCACCCCCCACACCAAGTATGAGGGTACCCAACAGCTCTTACCCTATTACATGGAAAGTCCTTCATGTTAAACTGTACGCAGGAGATGCCTTGACTTAACAGTAAATTGTACAAATAGATACACTACGCACTATGCATCTTTTACCCAATTGCAGCACAACATACTATACATCGTAACCACTGCTAAACTGTACCAGGGTTTAGCTAATGCATAGCAAGACATCGAGGATTAGTGGCAGGCTCAGGGAAGGCAGCATGTTGGATGATGAGCCACTGCACAGCGGGCGAATTACAGGGATCTCTATAAAGCTGGCCGATTTACATCTTGGACAACTGCCTCCATAGAATACTTTACCTGCCTCCACTAAGTGGTGGACTGCTGGAATATAATATCTTGGTGCTCAGCAGAAAGGATGGTGGCAGCAGAGATGAGTTGAGGGAGGCACTGGGGACCTGCCCTAGGCCTGATCAAGGGCAGTGCCTCAACAGCTACCAAGATTTACCTCCAAGGTAAATACATTGCCGGGTTAAGGAATTATATTATATATTCCCATATTGCTTGAATTTATAGACAAGCAAATTCATTTTTTCTATATGTCTACTGTTTATAGCACTTCTGCTAACCTAGTAATTTTGACATACTTGCCTATGCTTTATTATTTTCTCTCCTGGGGTCAGGACATTTAGTTGGATTTTGTGTTGAAATTACAGCTTTTTTAATATGTTTCATTTTATACAAACTACAGAAACCTTTTAGTTTTGCATTGAGATGCAAAGACACTAAGGGAGAAAAAAAATAAAGGATTTCAATCTACAAGCAAGTATCATTACACAAATACAATCTTGGTGTATTGTTCTCTCTCACTACATAATTATACTGGCTGAGTGTTCTGCATATGTAATATTATGTAAGTAAATTAAACAGTTTGCCTATCATAAATCTCACCCAAACAAAACAGGTAAATATTCCATGCACACTTACACTTTATCTATGAAACATGGGTGTCCCGTGTATATGCGCAGGATACTGCTGTTACCCATGGGAAACCCTTTTTGTGCTCAGGACCTTAAGCAGTCATATAATCGGGCCTATGCCAACTAGGCCTAGGGTGGCAGTCCAGGAGGGCAGCAGTCCCCTGCCACAAAGTGTGTCCCTCTTAGTGCTCTGCTGCTCAATGTGCTGGTCACGTAGAAGATCTTTCTGATCTCCCTAACTGGCCCATTTAAACTATGGCCTGGCTGACACAGCCTCGATAGACTTTAAAAAGCATTCTGTACCTTTAAGTCACAAAGTCCCGTTGTGACATCATATCCCTGCACAGTGAGGATGGTGGGCCATGGAGTAGGCGTTTGGGGTAAATAAAATACTCCTCTGTAAGAAGTAGCAAAAATGTTTGCCCAATATCATTACCGTTACTGCCTCATTTGAACATTTTACATTTCTAGATTATACCATCCTTAGTCCTTTTGCCAGCCAGCCTAGTGAATATGTAATAAGTGCTGCCATTATATACCTAACCAAGTTAAGCATTTTCAAAAGATTTGAAAAAGAAAAAAAATGTGTGTGGGAGGCTTATTGCCTCCAACCTAAATGTCAAAGCATCATTCCAAAGGAGAAAAAAAAGAAAACAGTGTTAACAATTCCAGTCTGGGGAGCTCAATGTTCCAGCTTCTAGTCGTATGCTGCAATATATTTTCAGTTGTACCTTGTGCATAATATAACTAATTTGGAGCAGGGATTTTTTGGGGGGTAAGGTTATGGTATTCTTTCAGGAGTTTAATACAGAAAATTGACACGGCGTACTCAAGCATACGAAAGAACCTGATGACGCCTCCAAGCAGACACACGTTATGATGAGGTTTTGGGTTTTTTTGAGCATTGAGTTTCTTCGAGATAAATAATCACTTACTGTTCTCAAAAGATGACTCATGTTTAGTTATAAATAACAATTTTATACTTTTTTTTATTTTTGTTTTGTCTCTCCAAACATCAAGTTAGTTTTAGAACACAGATGCTTGCGGGCTATAAGAAGCATTTATGCTATTAATTGTTGCTACAAAATAGCCAGAATGACATACGTTTATCACAGGTTCTAGCCGGCCTATTCTTATACATGCCTATGCCTTTGAGGAGGAAACGTAAGAAGGGACTGTGTGTAGGAGGGTACATAAAAATGATGGATAGGTAGAAGTAGCCAAAAAATCAGGGGAATGGTCTCATTTTGGTTATGGCTGTGATGGGTCCAACAAACTGTGGGGTTATTTTGCTTACAGAAGGGTTTTCCCCCTTTTGTTATATAATAATTGATTTATTTATTTAAGCACTGTTTTTAAACTAAACATTTTAGGAACCATTTTTTTAAAACTATTTTAATATCCCATTAAGCTTGGCTTAAGTACACTTATACTACCAGCAAAACCTTTTATAGGTAAATATTTGCAACAAACGTAATTTGACGGTGCATGCCTGCAATGTGTTTTAATTCTCTTGAATGCTGTTTCTGAATTGGCTGTAAGTTGCATGTTTACACTGCCACAAAAACTGTGGACTGTGTGGGTTTTCGAGGGAAAGGGGAGATAAAATGTTTTTAAGACATAGGGGAAAAGAAATAAAGCATAAAAACATGTAAGAGTTCATAGTAAGGATTAGGGCGATTGGGACAAGAGATTATCTGTGTTACCTGCTGATTGCACAGGTAGATGGTGTTGCAGTTTCCCTCCAGTTTAACTCCAGTGTAAGTATAATCTGTCCACTTTTAAAGAGTCCTGTTGGAATGAGGCCACTTAAGCTACATTTTCAAGCAAGCTTGAAAGCTCCGAGTGAGGCCTATGAATTTATAGGGCTACCTCACGAGTGGTGAGATAAGGTGATTGACGATGCAGACGCTTCACACCTTGTCTTCACAATTGCAATTAAGCTAGACAAGAGAGCACTAAAGTTCAGCCTTTGAAATCAGCAGGGAATCAAGACAGGTAGGAATGAATAAACAAGGGGTTACATCAGGAGATGAGGGGTTCAGTGGTGGATCAGATGCACTGCGATAATCATACCAGGTAAAAACAAGGGGTTACAGCAGGAGACGAGGGGTTCATTGGGGGGTCAGATAATCATTCCAGGTAAAAAAGGGTAACAGCAGGAAGATAGTTGAGATAAATACAGATTGCAGGTGAGTTGTTGGGTGAAACCATGAAGACCAAGGATGGATGTCTGGATAGTCTGGATATAACTCTTGTCTGTCCACTTATAAAGAGTCCACAAAGTAGGTATGTTTTAACGAGAACCAGATGGTTTAGCGGGGCACCCCTTGCCTTCACTGTCACCAGTGAAAGCTGGCTACAAGATGGAAGCCATTTCTCAACATAAAGATGCTTCTATGGGGGGGTTGCCTAAAGAACTGTACCACCAGTCATAACACACCAGCCAGGTTGCAAGAGAAAACTGGGCATAGTTTATATAGACCATTTATCAGAGGAGGGGGGAACTGACAAAAAAAGAGTAACATAATTGCTTAACACAATGACAGGGGATTACACAGATTAAGAAAAATAGAAATGGAAACAAGGGGGTGAAAAAAAAACCCCTACAACTTAATGCAAGTTCCAATAATCTTTCTAAAGGGAGGGACAAGCATCTGTTACATTCTGCAACACTGCAGCACCCGAATGTGCATGGATTGATGCACCAAGTCTTAACAAGGGAGGATCAACGCAAACATCCTCAGGTACCGAGGTGACCGGGTGAGCCAGTGAATAAAAAAAACATGCAATGCTGCCAGTGGCCATGACAATACCCTTCCTCAAGAAGCTAGCACTAAGCGCAGGAAAGAGCTTGTTATGGAAGGTGCGGTAGAATTTGTGAACATTATGTCTCCGTAAGGTGTCCTGGAACAGCTATAATGACAGAAGGTTTCCAAATTCACTAGATGTTAAGGATTTGAATGGTGCGATTGAGAATGTTTAGATGACATACTTGTTGACCCTGAGCAACCACAGGTTTTTATCAGAATCTGTAGCTTGGAGAAGACTCAATCTGACCTTTTTTCTAATAAAGTTGGATGGTCCTGCACACAGACTCTAGTAACTGTAGACTCACCCCTCTTCTAGTAATGTGGAATTAGAGTGGGAATAGCGATAGAATGAAGGTAAGAATGAAACCAAGAGTTTGCAGCAGTATAAATAGGAATGAAAAAAAATTAACCCTGTGCTTTAAACTCTTGTGTAGGCTACTTGTTAATGGGATTATGTTTATAAAGCACTTTCAATCACCCCCATAAAGTACAGCAAGCAAGAAAAAATACATTGATGGCAACATGATCATGTCCACAACAATGTGTCGCATTTTTTATTCCTTACCCACTGTTACATGTGCTCTCTCTCATTTGCATATATCTGTTATTTTGTTCATAATGAATGTAGCACTGAGTTGGAATTGCACAAGTATTAGAGTTCCATCTACACACAGCTGTTTCAATCTTGTTAGCTCTCACCAATGTTAAATGAGAACAGCTCTGACCCATGCAGGGTTATCTGAGAATGTCTTCACCGTACAGACAATATGCAAAATAAATTGCATGCATGACAATATGGGCTTGTCTAAAACAATCCAATTTGAGCAAATTTGTTTTTTAGACATGTACAAGGTGTATATTTTAATCTTGCTCTACTCTGCTACTTCTTGTAGTCCTTTAATTTATTCCCTGATAGGATACCACGCATATTATATTTGCATTTATACATGCTAAAGTCCTTTACTTTGTATTCATACAATGCAGCCACGTTCAAGGGAAACTACATAATAAAAAAAAACATTGTATTACGGAAAAGAAAACTGATTGTGAGTTTATTATAAATTATAATGTAAAAAAGATTTAGAAAAATCATAGCATATACATAGCAGATAATCTGGTAACTGTAAAAACGAGAAATTCATTTTTTGCTCCTATTTCTCACTGGACCGCAGGATATGAATGAAATGAATAAACCATACCTAAATAGCTCACTATAAGATAAAAAATAACTTTATTCAAAGTATATAGATTAACCTACAGTTCATATTCCTTGGGAAACAAGCACAGACCTTAAAGCTGTCTTGATATGCTCTGGAGACTGTGGGTACTGCTCACTGCCTTTCTGGCACCATCTACTCCCTTTCAATGATAGCTTTTAACCCCTTGACACAACTTGTCCTGCCTCCTCCAACCCTAATGTGTATGATTAAAGTCCCACTTAGTCCCACTTAGGCTTATCAACAATGCTCTAACTTCCCAGCAGCGTCTATGTCTGTTTGTATATTGGCAGTGTATATGTGTGTGTATAGGCAGGTGTTTGTAAGGGCCTATATATGTATGCGTATACCTGTGTATTTTGAAACTATCCATACTTCCTATTTTGGGCCTAGAAGCAGTAGAATGATTCACTGAAACACAGTTAACCCGGGGCGATAATATTGATTTTGTGAATATTGTTTTTCACTGAGTCCAGTAACCGTGAGAATGTCCACCATAAACCCCAGGCCGGACTGAGAAAAGCAGCCTCTGGAAATATTTGGACACCAGACCCATATATCTTATTGTATGGTGGAACTCATATGCCCATGTGCCACACCTGGGACGTAACTAGAAACAACTTGGCCCCAAACAGCTTGTCAGTATTCCCAAATAGCTGGTCTGTGCCATCTTTTGTCCCCAAACAGATTTTCTGTGACCCCCAAGCAGCCTCCTACCTGTGCCATCTATCGCCCTAAACAGAAGGGGACACTTCTTACCAGCCTGCCTATGACACTTCTGCCCCCAAACATTTATACATTTATTTACTCATTCACTCACTCACTTATTCACCTATTTTGAGTGTTTATGTTTTTGAGGTGTGTGAGTGCATAGTGTTGGATTGTGTTGGGTACAGTGTACAGTGTTAAGATTTAGTGTGTATGTGAGGGTGTATACAGTATTACACTGGATAAAGTTTCCACAAACAGTGTGTCAGTATATGGTGACTGAGTTAGGATTGTAGTTAGAGATGAATGATGAGATGTAGGTAGGGGAACCGCTGTGAAGGACTTTGAAAGTAAGAGTCAGGATTTTGAAATGAATCCTGAAGCGCACAGGCAGCCAGTGAAGAGAGGGGAGAGACGTTAGTAAAGCGATGGGAGAGGAAGATAAGTCTGGCAGCAGCATTTGCATCTCCTTATCTTATGGGGTGAAAGCTGATGATCATTCCATTTTTAACACACCTTCAAATCTGCTCCACTTGTGAGTGCAATACTATACACATAAAAGTGAAATAATTTTGTCACATTGGATACACTATGATGTGTTATTTGTATTTTTATGGTATGAATCCCTTTATGAAGATCGTTTAACAACCATTCAGATTATACATTATTTTAACACTAATGATTTTTTTTATTTGTGGTCTATTATTTATATTTGCCCTCCATGCCAACTTCCATTTGTTAACATAGGTATTGGGTGGAATGAAATTTGAATTACATTTGTTGCCTACATTCACTTTCACTCAATCTATCGCATTCACATTTACAATCTCATTCTCGTTCGCGCTTCGCCATCTTCAATCTTTTATCTTCTCTCCTATCTTCAATCTGCTATCTTTTATCTTTGTCCATGTGATGGGACGCCCTGTACCTCGAGTGTACGTGGCTTAGTTACACAGTGAGACTATTATTAGACAATACTCATCTTGAGGTGAAAACAGGACTCAGTTTATTTGGAAATACAGGGGTATTTAAACAGTACAAGGGGGGTAATTTACATACAATAGACACAACAAACCATACAAAGTACTTAATCAGGTCCTCCTTTGCACATGGCTCAGTATTTGCAGTCACCTCAGCCCAGTAGGGGGTCGCTATTGTAGTCTGTAGGCATTTCCCTTACTTCTGGCTGAAACCTGCTGGATATCAGATACAGGTGCAAATGCTGGCCATAGAGGTCTCTGTCCTGTAGGTCCTGACCCGATGGAGAGTTAAAACCACACAAACCTTCCTCCCAAAATGCAGGCGCCTCAAATCTGTTTCCGAGCTCCACAGTCTTTAGAGTCTTTTGTACTTTGGGAAACGTGGCACTCCATACCGGGGCCCCTAGTCTGTAGGAAGGAGGCTAGCACTCAGTCCCCTCCAGGAGCCCATGGCACGAAGGCTTCAGTGACAGTCCACATCTCAGCGGACATAACCCAGTGGGAACTTGCACCAAAATATTCAAGTTAGGGCAAAATGACAACGTTTTCGTTGATGTCCTCTCCCTGATGTGAGGATCGGTGAGAGGTAGTCACTGCAAGTGCCAGCATTTTGGCGGAAGTTCCCAGACGAAGACAGAAGATTGAAGAGAAGGGAGAAGATTTAAGATGAAGAAGATGTGGAGACGCTCAGTAGAGAAAGTAGGGAATATGGGCCCACGTATCTTAGACGAAATTTCTGATCTCTTTGCTTAGTTTTCTTCCAGTTTCGGGGGAGGGACGTCTGGCCTCGTTTCCATTAACTGGTTGTAAAGTGGGCGGAGCTTTGGGGCAGTGGGTGCGGCATATGTCAAAGTAAGTAATTGATAGCTGTGCTGCAAAGTGTCCCTGGAAATTTTTTCAATGATGGACAAAAAAAACACAAATATACACTGCACATACACACACAAATACACCGATCAGCCATAACATTATGACCACTGACTGGTGAAGTGAATAACACGGATATTCTTGTTATCATGGCACCTGTCAGTGGGTGAGATTTATTTTGCAGCAATTACTGGCTAAATTGTGATGGCTAGACGACTAGATCAGATCACCTCCACAACTGCAGCTCTTGTGGGGTGTTTCTGGTCTGCAGTCGTCCAAGGATGGAAGAGTAGCGAACCAGCGACAGGGCCATCAGCGGCCAAGGCTCATTGATGCACCTGGGGGGCAAAGGCTGGCCCATGTGGTCAAATCCAACAGACAAGCTACTGTAGCTCAAATTGCTAAAAAAGTAATGCTGGTTCTGATAGAAAGGTGTCAGAACACACAGTGGATCTCAGTTTGCTGTGTATTGGGCTGCGGAGACCAGTCAGAGTGCCCATGCTGACCCCTGTCCACTGCCAAAAGAGCCCAACA
Source organism: Spea multiplicata (assembly GCA_009364415.1). Classification (NCBI taxonomy): domain Eukaryota; kingdom Metazoa; phylum Chordata; class Amphibia; order Anura; family Pelobatidae; genus Spea; species Spea multiplicata. The sequence continues at coordinate 27,004 of VKOC01017204.1, forward strand.
AAGGGCATGTGAGCACAAGAACTGGACCACGGAGCAATAGAAGAAGGTGGCCTGGTCTGATTAATCACATTTTCTTTTACATCAGGTGGATGGCTGGGTGCGCGTGCATTGCTTACCTGAAGAACACATGGCACCAAGATGCATCCATGGACTTACTGGACTTAAAGGATCTGCTACTAACATCTTGGTGCCACATACCACAGCAGACCTTTAGAGGTCTAGTCCATGCCTCGAAGGTTCAGGGCTGTTTGGGAGCAAAAGGGGGACCTACACAATATTAGGCAAGGGGTCATAATGTTATGACTAATTTGTGTATACACTGACCTTACAAATGCATGCATATTCACACTTGCCATTACACACAAACACACTTGCCCTTGCAGACATACACCTACTTGCCTTTAGACACAATTGGCATAACACACATACTTTCAAAATTCAAACATACACGCTTCTCTTTCTGATTACCCCTTCCCCTTGTCTTTAATATACACTAAAACTTTGTACAGGAGACATTTGCAAGAACCTTTGGCTACAGGGCTCATAATATTGTTTATAGGTATGCAGCACAAACCAGGGTAGCCTGGTCAAGTGTGAACATTCTCTGTTCCCCAGGAGTTGCTTGTGCTCTATATTGTTAGTGCACTGAGGATATCATTAAAAAAATGAGCCGGAAGGCATCTTCAAGCATAATTATCCTGTTTTGTATCCTGTGCATTAAAATGAAAGGAAGTTATGACCTTGAATTCTACAATAACATAGAAAGTGCATACTTAGGTACAGAATAGTGAAAGTACTATGATTTAAGTTGAAGGTAGAAACATGAACATATTTTTGCTTGACATTTACATACAGTGGTTTATTTCAAATATTCAGGAAAAATGCTTTTTTTTATGGCAAATGATCTTGACATTTAAGCGATGCTGGATGCTGTTCTGTCTTTCTCTATAAAAGTCGATCAATCCTAATTCTTTCAACAAAACTTTGATTTTTAGCACTGTTAACTAAAGGAACACAAGAAGGTTTTTTGACAACTGAATGCTCCAAATATAGAAAAATCATATTTTAGTAAAATGTAGGAGCTACTTGAGTTCCTGACAGATTATTTCAGTTCCAATTAAACTGCCTCATGCACCAATTCATGGAGAATTATAGAATATGGATTGCATGTTTAAAATATATGCACACTATTATGCATTTACTCCGAACCCCTATTATAGAGACACTTTAGTGTCCCAGGCAGGATATTCAACAACAAATTCATATCCAACTGCTCGGCAAGTACTTTAATATGTAAACTTCTTAACCAGGAAAGAGAAAGCTGCAGTGCTAGAGCTGCAGAGGAATATTTCCTCGATGCCTCTGACTTTTGACAACACTGAATGGTTGCTTAAATCAGCCAATCAGTAGCAGGAAAGCCATTGTGAGCCATTTTCACACAGGGTCTGATTGACCCCCATCCTCCAAGCATTCAGCAGAGGAGGTTACTCTGGTAAGTAAATCACATGTCATGAGATTTCTTTTGGTGTCACATGTCATTACTGGGGGGGGGGGTAGTGGTTTACTGGGCTGAGCCACAAGTATAAGCAGTCTTATTTCTCTAATGTACTATATTCAGATCTTCACAGATATAATTGTACAATCTGTGCATGTTTTGACAGGTTGCAAATGAGCATGATCCATATTTTCCAATATTAAATATTTAATTTTAATACTTGAAGCTACACGATCCTTCATTATTATCCATTATGCCGATTGCTACATCTGCTTATTTACTGTGATCATTTTTGAGGTTATCAATTCAATGTGGTAGGTTTCTCATTAGAAAATGATATAACAAAATGCAGGGTGCAGAGGCGGGCTACAAAATTAATAAAAGGAGTGGAGCACTATAGTTATGAAGAAAGGTTAACTAATTTAAATCTGTTTAGTTTAGAAAAACGTCGCCTCAGAGGGGATATGATAACGTTATATAAATATATTCGGGGCCAATACAAACCATTGTGTGGAAATCTGTTCATAAACAGGACTATGCATAGGACACGCGGTCATGCATTTAGACTGGAAGAAAGGAGATTTAGACTAAAGCAGAGGAAAGGGTTTTTACAGTAAGGACAATAAGGATGTGGAATTCTCTGCCTGCAGAGGTAGTTTTATCAGAGTCTGTACAGACGTTTAAACTGCAACTGGATGGATACCTGGAAAAACATAATATTCGGGGATATAATCTTTAATTATGGGGATACAGCTTATTGATCCAAGGAGAAATCTGACTGCCATTTTGGGGTCAAGAAGGAATTTTTTTCCCTGGTTAGTGCAAAATTGGAAAGAGCGAAGCCGGGGTTTTTTGCCTTCTTTTGGATCAACAGCAACAAATTAACAGATATAGGAAAGGCTGAACTTGATGGACGCATGTCTTTTTTCAGCCTATGTAACTATGTAACTATGTAAAAAATGAAATCAACATCACATTTTTTTTAGCTGAAAAACCGAAACTAAAAGCACTTACAGTGCACTGTACATCATTCCAATAATGATATTTTATTTGTTTATTATAGTTTATTATGAATTTGAGATCAGTTTAGCTAACATCTGGTCAACAAAAACAACCCACTCATTCATATAACACACCAAACATATACATTTTATATAAACATGGAATCTAATGTCAATGGCCCATCTAGGATATCCCTATATGTATTCCACGAATGCTAGTTTTTGACCACTTGTCCTAACACTTCACTTGTAGTTCACTCATTTATAGTGTTACTAAACTATTATTATTTATATAGCACCATCATATTCTGCAGAGCTGTACAATAGGCAGAAAGGACATAACAAGTAGTATGTAACATAGCAATTTGACTTGCAAAACAACAGGTGAGGAGGGCCCTGCTCAAACGGGCTTACAATCTCGGGGGAGTTGGGGTGTATTACACAATAGATTAAAGTGCCATTGTTAGGGATGGACCAGCCACACTACTATAGACAGAAGACTCATATTGAAGGAGATAGTAAGGGAGCCACAGACAAAGCCAAGGGGATCATCATGCAAAGCAGATGTTTGCTCCCACAAGACTTTGTTAAAGTTATAACAGCTGCTGAATGAGCAAATATAACCAAGTAACTATCAGATAAGGCTATATATATATATATATATAATATATATATATATATATATATATATAAAGGCATGCTGCCCCTGCACTGATATACATAGGCACACAACGGTATAATGCATATTCATGCATACATGCAGATATATATGCACAGAAGAACAACAACGTGCATTCATATAGTGATATCTGCACATATACACAGATACAAACTCACACCTACATACATTCTGACTATTGTTAGGGTTTCTTTTCCCCCCTTTATCTTGTGCCTCAGCATTACGATATAATAATGTTAGGTTGGATTATTATTATGTCATACATATTCATATGTAAACTTATAGAATTCAAAGAGGGTGTACTTTCTTTTTCACATGACAGTATCTGCCTATACTTGAGCCTCTACACTATTGGGATCATCAAAGTCCATGTCCTCTTATCTTGGGGCTCAACCCCTTGGTAAATGTATCTGGGTAAGAGTAAAAGTTCTTAAGGTGGATCCCATTATGGCCATGGTTTTCTCTCTGGTTTTCACTGCTGGCTCCACAGCAGCCCTAATTAATTTTTAAATATATTTATTAATAGACCACAGATATAATACTACCTTGCATTATTCTTTAAAAAAATCCTGCAATGACAATCCTCTGAGGTACACATTACATCTGTAATACACAACATTTCAGTATTTTTACTTAGTGTGCATTCTTGTCTTGGTATTTTGAAAATCTTGTAGAGCTTGCAAAGTTTTGGGTTGTGTAGTGTGACAGAATTAATGGAACGTACCAGTCATTATTAGTTGAGAAAATAGTTGTGTAAGGGTTTGCTGATAATGCACTCCTCTCCCAGAGGAAATTTGCTGTGACTACCATAACTACCTAATATGTACATAGCAGCAAAACCTCAAGAAATGAGTCAGCCGTGATTTGTGTAAGAGAGTACGCAATGCAAATGGAACATTAATTAGGAATATTAAGGCTGAACCATTTCAGGAATGACAGTAGATCATTTATGTTTTTTACTTATTTAATATGGAAGGAGTTAACATATACTCAAGTGCCTGCCCTGTAGACATCACCCAGTTTTGCCTTATTAAAAATGATAGATCCTATAAATTGTTTACTGTGCCTAAGTCATTGCCAATTAAGTTAGAATGTGCTGATATCATTAATTGACTTAGTGTAATATTATTATGGTTTGAAACATTTAAAGGATAGTTGTGTTTAAGCCCCTATATTACTATATAATATGAAGGTCCAACCTCCGATTAGCTTCTGCTGCAGGAATAGCTGGAGCAGCTCTGTTTAATGTATCTGTATAATCAGTGAGATTTCTTCACCCATTAATTTATGCATTATACAAGGCAAGCTTAGCCTTCTTACTTGAGAAACCTGCCAGTGATCGCCCATCATAAGGAATAGTCATGTCAAGGAGTTTGTAAAAAATAAAAATAAAAAATAAAATGTTAAATGGATATATTTTGGTCATAATTTCTAGACGATCAGAAAGCAGGTCTAGAAACTTATAAACCTGTTTCTTAAAGTTATATGCTTGGCCATATGGAAATGGAAAAAGACAAAACCATTAACTGGAAACTATGCAGTGGGTATATATTATATGAGGCAGGCCTAACAAATCAATTTCATTTTTAAAAACGGTTCAAATAAATGTCAGTGCTTTTAAACAGCAACAAATATTGAAAGATTGGAAGTGCATTGTATGCTGTCATACTAACACTCCTACCATTTCCAAACAGTATATTCTCCAACCCAAGTAAGAAATATTAAATCTAATATAATATATTGCTATAGTAGCAAGGAAAACAAATAGGATTGTGGTGGATCAAAAACACATTATCTATATTTGGTGTAAGTAGTAATGCATCCCAGTCACTTACTGATGTGAATTGCCCAATTTGGGAATCAATCAGAACACAATAAAACTATCCTGGAAGTGATGATCAAATTGCTTGGAGAACCCAAGAAGTTGGTACAGGTTAACTGTAGAAGGGTTGTGTTTGGTGGGAAAAAATATTAAAATCTAAAAATATGTAACTGATTGGTAAATTAAAAAAATATGATTTTTTTCATGTTTTCAGAAATACTTATGTAAATATTTTTTTTTGGGGGGGATTTTTATTTCACATCTGAATCGATCAATGATGATGGATGTGTCTGTTGCTTAACTGGATATTGGTATATTTTGTTGTTGTACCAAATTGCATCAACAAATTGAGTGTATTTGTAATTAGCTAAAGAAACCTACCTCCTTCATGTTACAGTTTAACCCACTGGTATAGAACCTACCATTAAAACACAAAGGGGATTATGTATAAAAAGTACCGTATTTCCCCATGAATAAGACACACCTTTTTTCGAAAAATTTGAGGTCTAAAAACTAGGTGCGTCTTATACAGTGGTTGTAGATTGCAGTCACACTGACAATCGGCCCCGCATCTTTCTGATTAACAGTCCCTCCCTGCAGTCACACTGATGATTGGCCCCGCCCCTTTCCTTATAGCGTCCACATGGCTAAGCAACTCAATCGGAATCCAAGACAACACCAAGAACTGATTAAGGTCAATTAAGTCTTTACATTGGGAAGGGCAGACTAGATGAGCTGATCATCTTATCTTCTTATCTGCCATCAAATTCTACGTAGAAATCATCCAATAGTAAAATAATATTCATAATAGTAATAATATAATCCATTTTGCCTTTTAAAAGATTTTTCAGAGTACACAATGACTTATATTAATACAATTATTAATTGAATTGTATTACAGCTGAACATTTTCCTTGAAGAGGAAATCTAAGGGCATTTAAATTAACTACTTCGAGCGGAACTAATAAGAACACTTGTTAATAGAAAAGAAAAAAAAGTAGAAGAAAAAACAGCTTTCCCTTTTTCTTGTTAATGCTGTTGGTCTTAACGTCTTTATCTTTACTTGCAGCTCATAGAAGTACATATCTGCTTCTCGGTTGTTTGTTTCTGTACCAATTAAGGTTGTTTTGCCTCCACAGCTTTCTGAAAAATGTAGATTTGTCTGTGCTGGTGAACCAAGTCCATATTTTAACCATGTAGATACAAAAGGAACGGGCAATACATTTATTCAAACTGGCCCCAAAGACGTGTGGGCCTCTGAAGGGTTAATGATAACAGGTAAATATGTTTGTTGCAAGACGTAATAGACAACATATCTACTAGACCTGGCACTTAAATTGATTGTTCCCAGCAAAACAAATGCCTTAGCCATATGCTCTCCAATGATATATTACAACAAAGCTGAATTATGATCCACAAACACCAACTGTGTTCTGTTTTAGAATGGGCACATGTACTTGCTTATTATGCTACATTTCAAACTAAAACTCATTATAAAAACAGTGCCAGAAATGATAAGTTTGGCCACAACACACAACGAAAAGAGTTGGAATGACACCAATATAGAGTGGGGGGCTGCCAGACTAAAAGATATACAAACCAATTACCAGAGACTGATGTGTTGGAGGTATTCATAGTCTACAGCATGCTGGGAAAAACTAACTGTGGACAGAATACTGCATACGGATCCAAATAAATGCATTTCAGCAAAGCTGAAAGATCTGGTACTCATTAGGCAAACACAATCTATATATGTGATGTTTCTCAAGACCCCCAGCCTAAACGACTCCAAGCGACAATATTTACCTTCAATCAATTACATACAGCTGTTAAAAAGGTGAGAATAATGTTATCTCAGTTGCAGTATTAGGCTTCTGAGGACACCTGTTTTATTAGATATTTTCATCTAACTAAACAGGTCCAACGTGGTATTTTCACAGGAATGGGAGTTTGTCATTTGCGGCAATAAATAATTTTGAGTTTACATAGCTTTGTAAGGGTAGAAACAAATTCATGTTACTAGCCCATATTATACTATATAACCAGAAGGATACGGACACCCCTGCTACCAGGGCCGGCCCTACAATAGGGCAGACTGGGGCAATTGCCCCAGGCGGCACTTTAGAAGGGGCGGCACTTTGCCGCCCCGAGCGGTTTTTTTTTTTTTTAAACGGAAGAGAGAGAGAGGGGCGCAGAGTGGTTTTCGTTACCCGCTCGGCGCCTCCTCTCTCTCTCTCCAGTCGCGTGGCGAGTCTCCCTCTTCGGTCTTGGTGCCGGCTTGTAATGCTGAGCGCCGGAAGTGGCGTCAATTTCCGGCGCTCAGAATTACAAGCCGGCACGGTGGCAGAGCAGGGAGACTCGCCGCAGGACTCTTTAAAGGTAAGTACCGGGGGGGGGCGTCGGCGAAGTTTAAAATGCCGCCCCCCCCCGCCCGACGCCGGCGGGGGGGCGGCATTTTAAACTTCGCCCCAGGCGGCGTTACGTCTTCGGCCGGCCCTGCCTGCTACTTATTGAGTTTAGGTGTTTCAGCCACATCCACTGCTAAGAGGTGTATAAAATCAAGCACGTAGGCAGCCATCTCCATATACAAAAATTGGCAGTAGAATGGGTCTGAAGAGCTAAATGACTTTAAATGCGACACTGTCATAGGATGCCACCTTTGCCACTTATTAGCTCATGACAGTTCCGCCCTGCTAGTTTTGCCCTAGTACACTGTAAATTATATTATTGTGAAGTAAGAGTAACAACAGCTCAGCTATAAAGCGGAGGCCACTCACACTCAGTGAGCGGAGCTGCCTAGTGCTAAAGCGCATAGCGTGAACAGTAAATAAATAAAAAAAATGCTTTTCCTCTGTTGCATCACCCACTACACGGTTAAAACTGGTTCTGGAAGCAACATCAGCATAAACACAGTGCGTTGGGAGCTTCATGAAATGGGTTTCCATGCTTAAAATGTGTTCTCTTGGGTGATGAATCACTCTTCACTATCTGCAAGTCTGATGGATGAATCTGGGGTTGGCAGACGCCAGAAGAAAGTGATGCTTGATTAGCATTAACACATAGGCTTATAAATGATTACCTGCAGACAATAGTATTTTTGTTATAAGAGTACAGTAATCTAATTATTATAAATTATGGTTTGGTAGGAAGCGGAAAGAAAAGCATCTTTAGATTGCACTGAGATCAGTTGTGTTCAAAAAGTCACATTGCATAAATAAAAATATAGCAACTACTGCTGGTAGGCTAGCTGGAGATGTGTTGAACCAAACATATTTCATTGTCACAGCACTCATTGCTAGCCACCTCCAGGGCCAGCTCATGCAAGAGATCCAGGGGTTCTAACGAGACCACCCTAATGAGAGCGCTTTCCTACCACTGATTGGCCAAAAGTGGTGGAAAACAGGACCACGGAGAGAACTGTATACCGCAGTTCAGTAGCTTTGTTATCAGGATAAGTACTTTTTTCCCCGTATATGTTATTTGATGCATGTTAATGTTTTCACAAAGGTTCTTTAATATGCATTCTTTATTAGACTGTCCCTTTACCTCTCCATTTTATATTTAATCTTGGACCTCATGAATTAAAAATCTATGATCCCTGACCACTCCAGGCTGCTTTACGTTAATTTGTCCCCTATCTGCAATTATTTTTTGTCTCAGTTACTATAAAACGCTTACATTTGAAGACGCATTTTACATGATTGTTCGTAATGCCAAACTACTTCTGTTTTCTTAATCTTGAATAAATCTCAGTCAGCTTGCATTTTTATTGTTCAATTCCATAATCATTCTCCCTAGCAAATTCAAAATAATGTTAGCTGAAGCAATAAATGATTGGCATATGTCTTTGTAAGCTGTTTTTTTAGCACAGGATTGCACTTGTTCACTAGAATGACCAGGAATTTCACATGCTGCCGTAATAGATTCATTTGATTTAAAATTTAAAAGCCACTTTGAATATTTAACTTACATTTGGGTGATCTTTAATTAAATGTGTTTGTGATATGTTCGGTTTTCAAGCCCAGACCACCCTTCCTTGCATGATACAAGGGAACTGGCAAGTCATTAAGAAGCAGTGAGAAGCTAGTCGATTGTTCTCAAAAACACTGAAAGTATATTCAGTCACAATATTTATCAGAATTGGGCACCAGGGAGGTCTTCTTTTTCGTCTTCTTTCTCGTCTTCGGAAAAAAAAAAATTCTTAGTATTCCGCGAATATTCGCCCGTTCCTGTTTTCTCTTCAGGTGAATATTCGTGGACATTCTTCATGTTTGTTTTTTCCAGTTTTGTATAAGGGGTTAATACGGGCTTAACGCGTACCGCAGCAGCTCTGGCGCCAGGATTTTAAATGTCCGTATGAGCAACTCTATTGGTTGCCAGCAGACTTTTAAGATCCTAATGCAGCAACTTGTCCGGCAGAGACTAGTGGTGTCCCTGCTCTATCGGTTAAATGTCCGTACCAGCGACTTGTTGGTCGCTGGCACGGACTTTTAACTGTTGCAGCAGGGTCCCAGGTTTGTTTTTTTTTTTTTTTTTTGTGAATAGCAACCAGTGGTCAGGTTGCACCTTAAGGAGTTAAGGGGCCGTGCGAGTGAGCCTATTGGTTGCTTGCACGGCCCTTTAACCAATGGATTTCTGCTCCTGTTATCTAATGCAGCATTGCAGGGGTTAACGGGAACGGAAATCCGTAGCTTAAAAAGGCTGTGTGAGCGAGCCTATTGGTCACCTGCAGGGTCTTCCTCTGGCATCAACCATTTCATGTCACATTTCCAGAAAAATAAATTGATTCATTGCAACCAAAACCAAGGAAGCCGATAATCTTTAATATACTGTGTCATTGTAACATTTATGCAGATGTCATGCTTACACATACATCTCAAGCTGTTCTTCTGAATGTAGACCAAAGATCAGTGGGAAAGCCTTGCAGATGCTTCATTGGCTTACATGTTAATACCATCTATGAACCCTTGTTTACACTGACCTTAATTCTCATTATTGCATGTAACTGCAGTAATGATAATAACAAAAATCACTTAAAATGCCTTTTGGCTAAGATCAAGTGAGTACCTGTGAGAGATGGAAAGCTTGGTCCTCTGGCTTTAAGGTCAACCAGACATTAGGAAGCCTGAGGGATGCAATGGAGCCCCCTGGTTTGGCCGCCAGTATGTTGGAGCATGTGTGGTAGTGCTGGGGCACTTTATTTTTCATATATTGCCGCCAGGACTGGTAAGGGCACCATTTGTGGATTCATGATTGTTTGACACTAGAATGCCACACTGGAGCCGTTTTTTTTTGGTGGAGGGGGGAACTGTGACATTTGGCCGACACCCCTCATTAAAGACTTCAGTGGGTCCTCTCTTCATAGGGGGGCTAGAAGACCCTGCTCTCCCTGGTTTCAGCCAAGAAGGGAAGAAAGGGGGTGCATATCCCCCTGTAGGGAGTACTGCACCAGACTGATTTGCGCCTAGTATCTAATGTGGACCTACACTTTAGAGCATTGGCTCACTTTTTTCATCTACAGGCTCATAATTATAATAATACTTATGTAAGTTCTGTCAATGATGGAGGTTAAAACCTACCCCATCACCCTGGGGTTAGTTTACTGCTTATGACAAACTACTACTACTTCTACTGATGAAACTTTGAAAAAGCAGATAAGAGTTCTTATGGCACCAGAAATTCCTGATTAGAGCTAAATGGGTAGGGGCTTACTGGCAGCTGATCTGGAAGTATTTTAGATCTGTTTTTATTCAGTTTGCCTAAGCACTACCTACAGAACATTTTAATTTTTATGGTATCATTTAGCCTGTCACCTTTGTGCTAAAGAAATGCAATACCAATTCTGGCATGACCAGGTTTACTTTATGAATAAATAACTATAACTGGCAATATATATATAATACGTTGGTTTTTTTATTGTAAAGTTAGATGATTTTGCATAGTGTTAGTTTCTCTGGACTTCAATGCATTTGTACAATTCCTTTGCAGATGATCCCGCCGTTTTTCTGAATAGTATTGATAGGTTAGCAAGTAATATTTCAGTCATATCATCAGCAGGTGGTTGTATGCTATAGATGTATTTTGTGATTATACATAATACTTACAGCATATGCTGGTAAGTATCTCTCACAAACAACAAAAGCCGATTTTCATATTGGGTCAAATCACAGCTGGAGAAGTCTGAATCTTTCTGAGCTTTGGCTGAATTATTCATCTGGAAGTATATTCACTTTGATCTTACACATAATATACAAGCAATTCACATATTCCAATTAAATTAACCCAGTAAAAGATATTTCACTTGTCCCTAAAGAAATACACAAATAACTTGTACAATAAATACACAAAAAAATATGAACCATTTTTGTGAGCATTAGAATGAAACGTTTGAATGTATGTCCTAAGGGTATATGATGTTTATTACACTGACTACACATATATCCATACATATACACTATACAGACAATATTATTGGGACGCCTGGCCATTACACCAACAGGAACTTTGATGACACTGGATTCTAAATACATAGACATTACTACAAAGTTGGTCCACCTTTTGCAATGGTAACAGCTTTAACTCACCGTGTTTCTGTGAGAATTTTGCCCCCTTCATCCAGTAGAGCTTTTGTGAGGTCAGGCATTGATGCTGGATGACAAGGCCTGGCTCACAATCTTTGTTTCAGCTCATCCCAAAGGTATTCGATGGGGTTGAGATCAGAGCAGACAGGGCCGGGCCTACCATGGAGCAGAGTGGGGCAGTTGCTCCAGGCGGCACTTTTGAAGGGGTGGCACTTTGCCGCCCCAAGCCCCCTTTTTTTTTTTAAAGCAGAGGAGAGAGAGGGCGCCGGGTGGTTTTTGCTTACCCACTCGGCGCCCCTCTCTTTCCTCTGTGAGCCCTCTAGCTCGGTGCCGGCTTGTAATGCTGAGAGCCGGAAGATGACGTCATTTTCCGGCGCTCATCATTACAAGCCGGCACCGAGACCGAGCAGGGAGACTCGCCGCAGGACTGCTGAAAGGTAAGTACAAGGGGGGGGATAGGGTAGATAATAGGGAGGGAGAGGAAGGGTAGATAATGGGGGAGGGCGACACTTTAAATTTCACCCCAGGCGGCATTTTGCCTTGGGCCGGCTCTGACAGCAGACCAGTCAAGCTCTTCCACACCAAACTCATCCAGATATGTCTTTATGGACTTTGCTTTGTACACCACTATCTGGACAAAAGTATTGGGACGCATCTCTTAATTATTGAAATTAGAGTTTGGGCTAGACCTAATAAAGAAACATCTTAATACTTCAGCGTACCATGACATTTTGGACAATGCTATGCTTGCAACTTTGTGGGAACAGTTTGGAGAAGGCCCTCTTCTATTTCAGCATGACTGTGCCCAACTGCACAAAGCATGGTCTGTAAAGACATGGTGGGACAGGGTTGATAAAGCACACCTATATTATAGAATGTAAATTTATATAATAAGGACTAAAGTAAGGTGAATGTAAGCTGGGTAGAGCAAATGATATGATTCTCATGGATCACTTATTTTCCCCAGTTGTTTTGCAGAGTTATGCACATTACCTGTATTAACATTGTGACAATTTGCACCGTTTTCTTTTAGGGAAACTAAAAGAAAATGAAAGTCAAAAGAGAAGGGGTTTATCAGTAGCCCTACTACGTATTGCTGAATTTACAATGTTAACCTTACAAGTCATTTTTAGATGCCCACATTTTAGTGGGGATAACAAAGCAACTATAACTCTTAAACTCTGTACAATAAATGCAATTTTCCTTTAAAATGACAGCTTGTCTAAGAAAATGAAAGCGAGTCCCCCCACTCAACCGATATCAAAGTAATTGAACAATTAGGTTCTATGAAACGCCCAGATCCTCTTAATGCAAGAGAAATATAACATATAGATATACATTAACCCTAAACAATATATTTATATTACAGCTGTTTTGTTTACATATATTAGTAGTAATGAAATGTGCATAAATAACATACAATTTATGTACCTATTAACAAAAACAATAAGCAAAGAATAAGCAAAGGATTCTATCAATGAAGATTCCCCAAATGAAGACTGACTAAATTTTACTGGTATAAAGCCTAGACATGGTAATCTGCAAAATCGGTGAAAACATCTCCTGCTTATGTTTGCAACATTGTAACAAGTTAAGCAACACAATTCTTTTCACACTTATACAAACATTGAAAAGTCTGGTGTCATGAACCCTCTTAGCTAACAGAGTACATCTGTTTTAAATATAACCCTTAGTTTTGTCTTAATTTTAGTGGTTGTCTAGATTAAACCTCTGGATGTTGAACTGCAAACCAATTCAAGGCTTCGATGGGTTATGAAGTCAGGCCTCTTATATCCTATCCTCTTTTCACCTTTTAAATCTCATTATTCTGAAGTATATTTTTGTCCTCAACCAACACCATTAAACAGAGATAAGTAGTTGATAAGTATAATCTTTTTAAACTATTGCAGTTAATATAATGCGTCTTTAAACTCGAAGTACCTGGATTCCAAGAGTACATTATAATGGGACACTTTTATCCATCAATCAATTTTTGTGAAGATTGTGAAGATTCTGACATCTGCAAAGGCATCGTCTTAAAACAGTTTGATGTGTTCTTATATAGAAATATTGAAGTCCCCTCCTTATTATTTTTATTTATACATATATATATATATATAAATGAAATCAATTAAGCAAATATCCCTATAGTGCTAATGAATAAAAACAAAGTATATATGAAAATTATGGGCATCATCATTTAGTCTCAGAGACATCTGCATTGTAATTTTCTGCTCTTAGTTTATGTGCAAAATAAAAAGGCTCAAAATTGATTTAAAATGAAGCATTATTTTGGATTACTTATGGGCTTTAGAAATTAGTGAAACTTCTCAAATGGTAGTATTTTCAGAGAATGGTGCTTTATGTAAAAACAGCAAATCTGTAATTATTGAGTGCCTCTATGAAAGTATTTTTGTAAACTGTAGTCTTACGTCGAAGTTGATAACTTTTATTGGTCCAGAGTAGAAAAAAGTTGACAAATCGCTTTCCGCAGTTTGGAGGTCTTTTCCTCAGATCTGAATCCATCTGTGGAAAAGACCTCTGAAGTCCAAGGGGATACACCATATTAATGTCTTAGAAGACAAAATTTTGTTCTTCAACTGAGCAGGGTTCAAGGACCATGCATGTTCATGGGCTTAGGAACCCATAAAAATCTGGGCATTTTTCCCCATCAGATACTCCCTTTTTTCTCCCCATCAGATACCCGTTTCCTCACTATCCCCTACCCCACTTTCTTCTCATTTTTTTTGGAAACACGTACAATAATGTATAACTTGAAACACTGGTAAAAATAATATACGTTTAATACATTAAATATAGGAAAAAACAGCTAATCTTTGTAACAAAAACATTTTTTAAATATTGAAGAAATTGGACCCTAGGCAAGCATTTCTTTGGGCCCCCCTCCACGCTCCCTAGCATGCAATCACTCCGTCCGATCCCACAACAAAAAAAAAAATTGCCACACTGACTGCAGATTAGGGGAAGTCAGTGCAGTCTTCCCTCCTTCTGACCCTACCGTGACTTTGAGAGGTCCAACTTTGTCCCTATAAAGCCCAGAATAAGCCATATTTATCCCCAAACAGCCTGCCCTGTGCCATCTTTGTCCCCAATCTTGGGGGAGGGATTCTTATGGCCCTGGGTGGGATTTCTTCATTATCGGTCCCCCTGCATGATTTCCTGGGGGGGGATCTGTAGCCCCTGGTTCCTACGCCCATGGAGTATGTATTACTTTATATACTTGTCACATTGTAGATGTTTTTGGGTAACAAAGCAATGTGTCATGTATTCATGCCAACAATATATTAAACTAAAGAATCCCTGCTCATCAGAATTGAGCATGGAACCGTAACAAATACTATTTATCATATTTTTAAAATATATTTGGATCTTTACCAGTAAAAGGAATATGTGATATAATGGATAAGCCAGAATCTATTTATTGCACAGGGTAAACATGCTAAGGATGATAAAAAAGCTTGTTACTTCTAGTTGGCTTTAAGATATCACCTAATTGCCTCAAATAATACCAAGTGAGGGATTTGTTATCAAACGCTAATCGGGGGGACCCTAATGGGCCAAATGCTTGTTTACATTTTAAGAAAGGTATACAAAGCCCACTTAGGTGCATTGGCTACCTAAAAGAAGATAGACGGATTCATTTTAGGTCACCCTATTGTTTTTATCCTACCTGGGATACCGCTCCGGATTTCACGTGCAGTCTGTGCACTGCTTCCTGGGTCTTTTGGTCACTTTCCTCTTTCTCGTGGCAGGGGAGCATCATTTAGCCATGCCTCCACTCCTACTTCCAGCTCATTTAAAACTTGGGCTTTGTTATATACTTATATAACAAACAATGTAAACAGTGCTTTACAGAGTGAATGATGTGTGGTTAAGTTCACTCAATAGACGGGGAAAATTTATATAAATTTGCTAATTTTGTTAATTTGTACGAATGTTGAAAAACAAAGAGGGGCTCAAACGAAACACATTTTTTGTTTATATTTTGTTGCTTTTTCACTCTCTCTCTCATGCTTTCTCTTAACATTCTTACATTTTTTGCTGACTGTCTCTGTGTCACTGTCTCTTTAATGCAGCTTCTCTTGCTTCTTCTTGTTCTTCTGTCTTATTTCTTCATGCGCTTCTCACCGGTATCAGCTCCGCTATCCCAGGCTCTGGGAGCACTTCCACAAAAGTATGGCGCCTCCGCACACACCCTCTCCCCCAACTGAAGGAACTGGGTCAGGCAGAAGAATAAGTCCATTTTTGGGCATTCGTTTTCACCAAAAAGTGTCCATTCTCTTTCCATGGCTAACACAGTACCACTATATAAGGGTTATTCCCTACTTTGTTTTTGTATAGTCACCCCTCCTCCCTAAAATAGGCTACTTTCTATAACCAATGCAGGGGCAAGGGCTTTGTTGTAGGCTCTGAATTTAGAATAATGCCAGTTTGTGATAAATATGGCTCTCTTTATCTATTATCTGAAACTAGATTTTGTCAGTGTTCTTCATCTGCTGTAAGCAATTCTGTAATTACTTGCTCAATACTCTGTTCTAGAAGGATGAAAGATATTGCCAATTTAACATCAAGCTACATTAACATCACAGTGCAGGAACTAATGATTTTTGGAAGGATGAAAATGCTTTTGAGTCCAGAGCATCTGTTTCTAGTATGTGTGTTTAAATCTCAAAGTTTAAGACGGAGCCTCTAATTAAGAGGTTAGTGGAAATTTCAGCGTTCAATTAACTTCAATCAGTTAAAGTGCCAGGTAAGCATAAGCATACGTGAAGTGGGACACTGATGTATCTGATGAAAAGGAAACTCAATGGCAAGGTGCCATACAGAATGACTTATACATCTTAATACTGACCTATGCCTGAATGCCTCTGCCGTCTGATAATTAGTTTGTCAGATTAAATGTTCAGTGATTTCTTTATCTGACCTTTGTTATTTATATTTCAGGGGTCTTACAAATAAGCAGTGATTAAAAAATGGCGGATAAAAATGAAATGATTAAACAAAATGATTATGTTCTTGCTTTATAAAAAAAACTACAAAACATATAATCATAAAACAAGAGGTTTGGACTGTAAAAATTCAGTATTATATATGCTGTAGGAGGAGTTTGACCCTGTATAATATGTTGTTAAATAAGGAAGATATTTTCAGTCTCCTTACTCATTGAAATTTGTATTATACAGGGCCAGCACACCCTTTTTTTGCTAGAGAAACTGGTAAGAGTTTGGCCTTCACAATGAAGAGAATTCAAACCATAATATAAAACAAGAGAAAATGTCAACATAGCTGAAAGTATATTCAGCATAATAACTCAAATATACACATCTAACTCCTGTCCAGTCTTGAGCAATGGCATAAAAATATTTAGCCGCATTCAAATTTTCATATTTTTCAGCCATCATCTTCCGTCTACTCGGGTTTACGGATATACAGTAAGAAGGATGTGATGCTCCATGGTTAATATTAATAATCAATGACATGGCTTTGCTAGGCTCTGATTTATCTTACCAATCACTGTGAAAAAGGAGGAGAGGCAGAATTAGTATTCACTAGATTGCCCAGCGCTCTATATTTATTATACTACAATACTCATCTGTTGGTAGCGTCCAGGATTCTGACCTGCTGCCAGGACACTACAGGCCATATGGGCCAGTGTTGCATCTATGTGTACAACTAGAATTAGCCTGGTTAGCATACGGAACCTTTCAGGAATTCAGCCCTTCTCTGTGAGAATTAAAGAAAAAAATTGCAAAATGGTGAAGTTCATTTAATGCATATGATAGTTGTTTCCCTTTAACCTTTTGTGTGAAATGTTTTGTAAATGCATGATGGGATTTTGCAGAATCCCCCAAATGCATTTGCCACTTTCTACCTCCCAGCTAAATGCTTTTCAGGATTTGGCCAGATGGATATCCCTGCCCATGATGTCTCCATTAGGTCCAGCACTGGCTCTTTTGAACAATGGTGCCCAGTTTACATTTGTAAAGTTTTCTCAATGGTTTCATCGGAAGTACTTTACTGCCAATGATTCACAGCTTTAGAAAAAAATTCTCATCATGGAGGAAGAACAAAGATTTTTCATCATGGCTACTTGGCATCTTGTCTATGTATCATTGAAGGAAACCATTAGTATGTTACTGTTATGCAGATTCATGAGTGGAGCTTAGGTTGATCACTGAAGTTTGCATTACAATGATATATATCAACTTTGCAAGGCAATTTGGAAACAGAAACAGACCAAAGCCTGGGTAGACAGGTAAAAGTCAATAGGTATTAGCAACAGCAGAACAACTTAAGCTCAGTGCTGGGAGATCAATGAGATTATGAGTTTTAACCAATAGCCTACTCTGTGTTGGCTCTTCACTAAAGTTCAGATTCTTTTTCAAGTTAGAGGTATTGAATTGGATCCCTTGTGTCGACGTATTCCAGAAGAAGAAGGGCATAAAGTTGAGCCCTTGGTTTCGAGGGGTTATAAGACTTACTGATCATCCACCTGGAACCACAAGTGCCCCCCTCGATCTTGTAGTCACATAACGGTACAATAGTACCGGTACAACAAGCCACAAGGTCAGGTTAGGAGAAATCAGATAACTGAATGCCAAAGCCAAGGTCAGGATGCCAGAAATCAGATAATCGAATACCAAGGTCAGGATGCCAGAAATCAAGAGCATCAGGAAAAAAGCAGGACCATAACAGAAACTAGCTAAACAACAATGTACTGGACACAAGCAGAATGGGCAAATGCTGACTGTGTGTGCTACTGTTTAAAGGACTAAAACGATGAGCAGCTTAGCTAATGTATAGTAAGAAACCCCTTGGTCTTAAGCATCCAAACCAAGGTCTCTTGTGGCGAATCAGCACCGTTTAGGACAACCAAAGGTCTAAAGTGCAACTCAACCAGAAACTGTGACATAATGACAACTAGCAGCTTGCCTATTAATGAATAGTTGGTTATCTTACCTGCTGCAGAGCTGGTTACCAAGGCAGACAAGTTCCTCTTGTGAGTCAGTAGTGATGTTTGTAAGTGCTAGTTACTATAGACTTTATCTGGGTTTTTATGCAAATCTCTACAGATGATGTAGATGTCTTTCTATGTGTATTTGTTTACTTCAGTATTTTTTTATGGTTAAATCTGTGTATATATTCATTAAAATCCAAGACTGAACAGAAATAATGTATCATTTGTCTATTATGGACTCGGATAAATATGGAAAGTTTTATTTCTACGACAAAACTTTCTAAATTACAAAAATACACTATAACTGTTTATCCTATCTTCCCTAGCAAAATTGAGATCTTTCAAGTTAGCAGCTAGGGAAAATGGGGTCTTCCAGGCTACAGACAGGGAGCTAGATCAGCCCATACATAGGCAGGCAAAGCAGGCTGGTTCTTTGTCTTAAGCCGGGCATTGCTTAGGTAGAACTGTTCTGAAGAACTCGACTTTAGCCAAGTACATGCAGCCCGTGAAGTTACCAGTTCTCCATATCTGCATGCCCGGGAAACGATACGTATATTAGTATTACAATGGCCATGTTTTCCAGGACGCATATATTTTTTTTCCATATTGCTGAACAGCAACCAATTAGTCAGATGTACATCCCCCATACCACAAAGCAGCATTTTATCTGGGCTGGTCGGTAATATGTAAAAATTATGTGTCCTGGAAAACGTGGCTGACGTGGGCACCCTAGCTTTGAGGGTGATTGAGTTGTGTATTTAGTTCCCAAGCATACTTTAAAGGCTCCATTTTGAAACAAAGCATACAGTCGGTGACCTTTAACATAGTTTTACATTTCTATCTTTTACACTATTTTACAATCTCGCATTTAGGTTTAATTGCATTTTGGTTTTGTGGTTTGGGCTTGCCATTTTTTAAATACAACAGTTATTGCGAAACCTGTTGTGCCAATTCTTGCGCAAACAATTTCTAATTCATCCAAAACCACAACCTTCACCCAATAATTTGGTTACATAAATATCGCTACAAAACCTGTAGGCTTGCTATAATTTCCAGTCTTCCTCTCTTATGTATTTGCACAGGAGCTCATGGTAACATTGAGGAGTAGCATTAATGTGATGGTAATGGATTATTTAAAAAGTTGTGAACCAATTTTATAGTTTTACGTTATTATGAATCACGAAAAAAACAGTATTCTGTGGATTATATAAAAAAGGAATATACGATTATTCACACTATACCTTGAAGCATTCTCTATAAATTACGGCCAGTGTAATATTTCAGATATAGTACCAGTGACGTGCAATATTCATCATGAATGCTATCACCTTCTTTAGATTGTAGATATACGAAGTAGAGAAATCCTTTCCTTTGGCACTACATATAAAACACGGAAAGGATGTACAATAAATTGTGAAGGATTTTCATTGCTAGTCAACTTTAAAGAATAGATTCTGCAAATGGAAAAAGCAAGACACATAACCTGACTCAAAAGCTTTCTGATATATATGTTAGTATTCCCAGAGAAAGCAGGTTTTAAAATCCACTTTAGCCTTGAATGTCACTCTGTGATATATATTTTGGAAATAGAGCCAGTGATGATTTCTGCATCATCCTCTGGATTTTCTGAAGGTAGAATCAATATACACCAAGAAGAACTTAAGCTGGAAGCCTGCATCATGTTGTCAGTATATAATGCAGGCTGATATATTGCAATATAAATAGGAAATGCCAATTCATGACATTATTTGTTAAATAACATAAAAACATGCCATAAATGCACATTGAAGTATAAGAAAATAAAATATTTCTAGGGGTATTGCTTTATTCATACAAGATCAGGGGCTTGATCCCATGCCAGCACACAAGCTTTATACATTACATACCACAAATGATAGATAACCCTACAAAATACATTAGAGACACCCCATACATACACATGTCAGGGTGATCAGGTCGGGTAGGAGCCCATGTGCAGGGGATACTTGGTGTTCAGTCTGTAACCCACAATGCATGATTATACAAGCAAAGACACAACAAGCAGAATTCTAGGTAATGCAATGTATTGTATGTATTATGACAGGACAAGCAAATAAGGGTAATATAGTCTGTAAGCAAGAAACCGGACGTATGGCAGGATAAATAAATACCGGTAATAAGTCTTTTGGCAGAGAGCCCTCTTGGAAGGGCACGAAAGGCAGGGAATCCACTTGATCAGGACACAAAGCAAATGTGCAGGTACAGGTGCAGGTGCGGAGGGTGGCCAATAGTGGTAGCGGATTTATATACCACAGGTATGAAAAAGCCACGGTTCAGGCAGCGAACAGGTGGTTCCTGACAACACATTTTATATACATCCTTCCTGCCTGATGTAATTCCCACTTTCCTGGTCTCCCAAATGCTGGGCTATTTAGAATATCCCCTAGGCTTTAGTCAGCATAGCAATCCCTGCTTCTGCATGCTATCTATCTATCTATCTATCTATCTATCTATCTATCTATCTATCTGTCTATCTGTCTATCAATCCACCTTTCCATCCACCTATCCATCTATTCATTCAGTTATGGGTTCGAGTTTAACACCTTGAAGTACAGTCCTCGCTGCTTTGCATCATTAATGACTACACAAAAGATTACATCCATAAAAATTGATTGTCAAAACATTGAGCTTCTGCCTGTTGTAAAATGTGAAATTCTCTTACGCAATAAATGTCACAATATCATTTTTGTGTAGTGAATTTTCTTTACCTATTTTTTCAAATTCCAAATATAATTGTACAAGTAAACATAACTTATATCCAGTACCCACGATTTTGAATTGGTTACTGGGAAAATAGTATAAATCACCTGTAAAGAAATGGTTCTACATAAACTCCTGCTTATGAGAACAGTATATCTGCATTTATGTTGTCATAATACATTATTAAACACAGTTTCTATTAGGCTCTTGTGTGTTAACAGTAGTGCATAGAACATAAAAGCAAATTTGCCGTACTAAATACTTTACATTGTAAACTAGATTTGTATCTTCTCTGCAATATATTGCAGTTGAAGTGAAGAACCAATGCTTAGGGACCCAAGAACCTATAACAGAATGTTTCATAAATCTTCTCCCCCAACCCACAGTTTTTGAGTCCCCAGGTCTATGTGGACAATGGTCTTTGGTTAATGATTGACTAAGTATAGTGGGTTCCTGTCTCCATGAGCACTTATAATATTACTTGTAATACAGTAATAAGAACCTTGAAAGTTAGTACAAACTTACCCTCATAGTGAGGGCTAAGCAAAGGTCAGGACATCGGAAGAACACGAGAATCAAGTAACAAAGCCAAAAGGTCATGGCTGTCAGCAGAAAGGAAATAAAGCTAGTAAATGATCCTATCAACAACATGACATAAGATACCCTCCACAAGAGAATACAAATTAGAAGGGAAAAGTAAAGGTGTTTATCAAAGCAAAACCCCCATTGTGTGCTCCTATATATAGCTAGCACCCAATATAGTGGTCAAGACTAACCACAGTGAATAGTAACACTATATAATATGATACATGGAATAACATTCAGTCGTGTAAAAAAGAAAGTACTCTCTTTGAGTTCTATGGGTTTTTTTTATATCAGATATAATAACAATAATCTGTTCCTTAGCAGGTCTTAAAAATACATAAATACAAACTACAACTACACATGACATATTACACTGTATCATGATTTATTCAACAAAAATAAAGTAAAAATGGAGAAGCCATGTGTGAAAAACTAAGTACCTTATGATTCAATAGCTTGTAGAATCACCTTTAGCAGCCATCAGTGGCCTAACTTTATGGACATATGTGGATACAAATACCTAATTTAAGAAATAGATACAGAAGGCGAAAAACAGAATTATACATTTGATGTAAAGCAGATGGTGTAAAATCTTGCCCTAAATTAATTGTAATTTCAGGCACATATAATGTCTGACACAAATCTGAACACTTTGAATAATTCTGAAACATATCTATTGAAAAGTTTCCCGGCGGTGATTATCTTCTATTTTTCTCTGTGCTGAAACTCAGAGTCCCTTGTGACTAAATCTTCCTATACCGTTATGAGACCTTGCATCTGACAGAGTCAGTATGTTTGCCAGACACATGCATATGTTAGCAAGAATCTTTATTGAAGTACCCTTAGGTAATGTAAACTAATAAATGTTTTTTGCCACTTCTGACATGCCTTGTATCATATTTGTATACACATTTATTTCAAGAATGTATATATTTCTGGAAGAGACAGTTTCCCCAAGGTACAAAACTAGATTCATATTGAGAAATAGATGAATCTGATTGACACTTTTAAATGTTTAATACTTTTGAAAACCTTAATAAAAAGTATATTATGGAATGCATGAGATGTATATTTATACCTCTGTTTCGATTGGTGTGTTTGGCCTTTAGGAGATATCAAATGAGAAAAAACTCAGCAAGTATACTATATCCAAAAGGCCTATATCGGAAAAGGGGTACAATAGATCAATAACAGTGAGGAGTATAATTGATTTAGCACACCTGTACTTTGTATCAAAATATAAAGTCCAAGCGCTCATGGGTGTGAAGACCACTTGCACCCCTGTGTGTAAAATAAAGTTTTATCTGGAAACTCAGAAGTGTAATATGAACTGGGCCTAGTAAGAAAATAAGACTGAAGCTGAGGGAGATCTGTCAACTGTTCATGGGTTTAAGGGAATAAGTGGAGGTAACTAATGTTTTTCTCTTAGTTAACACCCCGTCGTTATTAATAAAGTATGTTGAATGGTGTGTTATCATGGAGTCAAGATCAGCATCTGCATTCCATGGATGCAGTTAGAGATGTCTGTGTGATGCTCTTTTACTTCAACCCCACTCCAGTACACTATAGATGTCCCTAGCAGTTTTCTTTACAAATTTAGCTTCCTATCAGGGCTGTACTGAGGCGGGTACACAGCACTCAGGCGGCAGGGAGCAGAGGAGAGCGAGGGGCGCCGAGGCATCTGTCTTAGTTGGGGTGCTGGCGCTTAATGCTGAGAGCCAGAAAATGTCATATCCCGGCACCTTGCAGTGAAGTTGCGTGCAGAGCGATAGAGCAGCGAAACAGAGGACTCACACTCCCATCACAGGACTTCAGCAAGGTAAGTGAATAAGAAAAGGGGAGTTGATTGTGAGAAAAGATGGAGAGGCAGTAAGCATATTGAAATAAATAAAGAGAAACATATGGGAGGGATAATTAGGAGAAGAAAGGTGGCAGCTCCCATGTCTGCAATCCGAGTGCTGGGTAAACCCTCAGATTGCACCCTGGGTACTGGGGGCATGTCCTTGGGTGTGCAATCTGGGTGCTGTGTCATGTTGTGTGTATGCAATCTGGGTGCTGTGTCATGTTGTGTGTATGCAATCTGGGTGCTGTGTCATGTTGTGTGTATGCAATCTGGGTGCTGTGTCATGTTGTGTGTATGCAATCTGGGTGCTGTGTCATGTTGTGTGTATGCAATCTGGGTGCTGGGCACTCATATGTGCAATATGGGTGTTGGAGCAAGTCCCATGTGTGCAAACTGGGTGTTGGAGCAAGTCTCATGTATGCAGTCTGGGTGCTGGCAAGTCTTGTGAGTACAAAGTGGGTGCTGGGCAAGAAAAGTGCATTATGGGTGCCAGGGGTGGCCTTTGGGATGTGCAACCTGTGATTTATGCCTGCTATGTGGGCCAAATAATACTAACATGTATTTTTCACTTGGTTACACTTTGGTAGTTTTCTGGTTGTTTTTTATTATTCTATTTGTTAACACATACCAATGGAATGTGTTGATCTGTGATGAATCAATCTAATGGTTCTATGTGAATATTTTCTTGTAGCAATACCTTTGTACCTAAAGTTTTCCAGAATTCCCTTAACCCCTTAAGAACAGAGCTGCTTTTTATTTGTATACCTTGACAATGGCTGTTTTAACATTTCTGGGGTGCTCGTGTGTAGCTGTGATTTTCTTCTTATTTACTGTACCCAGCAATGTAGAAAAGGTGTGATCCCCACCAACTCGTATATAAAAGTGCAAAATATAATAATAATAGTACTTCCCACAGTCTGCTGCTTCCCGAATGTCAATCTTCCTCAGAGTGCAATAGTGTAAATGTGTCCAAAATCGGAGCGCAATAACATAAAGGAAAAATCAAAATAGTGTGATATTGTCAGATGTGTGACTACATGTGTAAAATGTGTAAGTTCCACTCACACTTTGAATAGAAATGTCAGGCCCATCTGATGATTCTTTAAAAGGTTCTTTTATTCACAAAAATCTAAAATGGTGAAACAGACCGCAACGGTGATAGTACCTCTGGATTAGGAGACACAATAAAGAGATGCACTTACAATTTGGGTTAAGCGCAAAGGCAATAACCTTGTAGAACAGTTCCAAAATGTCTTTTGGTCCTTACAGAGTCCACTGCTGGTCCGATACAAAGAGTTAAAATAAGATTAAAACGTTTGAATAAACTTGTTCTCTACGCGTTTCGTCGATTGGCTTCCTCAGGAGAAGAGCTTAGGTGGTGACACTGCTGGCACTGGCCTAAGCTCAGCCAGTGGTGCTAAAGTGCTTTGTTACGTCAAATCAACACTTATTGCTTTTAATGTGAGTTGCCCATTATATGTAATAAAACCGCGAACTGTTTACTTCTATATACATATTTTATAACCTCAAATGGCTAAATGAAAAGCGTAATGTGCCCCAAGCACTTTTTTTGGTAGTAAAGAGGCTTTCACGTGCCAAACGCAGTCAGCTCACACCTGTTTGATTTTTTTGGAATAATTGAAGCCGAGACAGAAAAAGCAATAGCTGGAGAAAGTAGGATTTTTCTGCAGTAAACGCATTTGATGATAAAGTGTAGTAATGTACCACTAACTAGGGACCTTGTCAGCATGTAAAAAATGTATCCTGATGAACACAGATACATATTTTATCATGGTCTTTCTGATTTACTATTTACTTGGTAGAGTGGGGCTACTAAATAGATCCTATAGAACAGGCATGTCCAAAGTCCGTCCCGAGGGCCAATTGCGGCCCACGTTCCGGACTGATAAGGCCCCCCAGATAAGGTGCCCAAATATAAATCTGTTTTTTTTATATTAAAGGCAGAGTGATTTAACACCTGTTTAGATTTGTCATCCAAGTCACAAAAAAGTATGCCATTTTCAATAAACTTTGCATAAAATAGTTAATTTGCATTTAATTTTAATGGTTCAAAGAATGTCAGGCAAAATGGTCGGCCCTCGCACATGTTCACGTTATCAAATCTGGCACTCTTCCAAAAAAGTTTGGACATGCCTGCTATAGAATATCATGGTTGCAGGAAAAAAAAAATGATATTTTGGGCTAAGGGGTTGTTTGGTAAACAGTCATGGCTGGGGAAAAACATAAATGAAAGTTATTTGCATTATATAAATCCCAGGCAACTATAGGCATAAATAATACACTTTGTTCCCCTAAAAATAATAACATGAAACAAAAATATCAATTATGTCCATGGTAAAAGCAAGAAAATAGACCAAAATAACTCATGCTTGCATTGAATGTGAAAGCTGCATGGATTTCAGAAGTATTAGGGTTCTGAATAGTCTGGAACCTTTATTTTTAGAAGACTAATTATCTACTGAACATAGCTGTCTGTGTACATAAATAATTATGCATCTGTATGTAAAAACGTGAAAACATAATTTGCATATTTTAACAAGGATTCAAGATAACATACTGCAATTATACTTAAATTTAGATCTGTTTGGCATATACTTTTTATATACTGTTTTGCATATACTCTAATATATATAGTATATTACACATGAGCAAATGGGCCAAAAAATATTCAAATATTTTGGTTCCTTTTTGGCCCATTCGTTTAATTGAATTGCTGATCATTAGTACCTGTTTGGTGTAATTATCATACAGCTAACAAAGGGTGGTCAAACCAAATATTAATTTGATTTAGACTTTTAATTTGTTCACTCACTTTGCATTTTGTTAACTGTTAAAAATAAACTATTAACTTCTTTTTACTTTTCTTTATTTTTAAGTTTTTGCACAGTACTTTATATGGAATATGGATATAATCTGTATCCAAGACCTAGTACTAAAAAAGGGTTTGAGTTTTATATAGCAGGATATATTCTTATGTGCAGTCAAATTCCTTGCATCTATGTACCGTATATTCATAATTAATCTTATTAGTGCAGGATTTTGTCTTTTCTCAGCATTTAAAAATCTGCACAATTTATAACAACATAGTCAACAAAGCAAATACAATCTAATTGCATATTATCATGATATTATAATATTGTAAAGTTTACCAAAATTGCTGTTTTCTAATTAACTGAATAAGACAATTACTGTAATACTTATAAGTAGTTCCATTCTGCAGACAGGGACTTTTATTCTAGAAGACTTTCATAATATCCTTCTGGCGAGCCGACAACGATTGTGTGTCAGGAGCTGCCTATTGAGATGTTAGTTCTCAGCTTCTCAATGAATAATTAGCATGACTGTTTCATTTTTTTGCCTTACATAACAATTCTACATTAAAGTTCTTTTGGTTTAACGTAAATTTAAGTTAAGTGAGTATGTGTAAGTTTGTGTTAGAGGCAGTGTGTGTTCGCATGAGTGTGTATGCGTAATTGTGTTGGTTTGAATGCATATGTGTGTGTGTGTTAGTGTTAGCATGTGTGTGTGTTAGTTTTAAAGTGAGTGTTTATGTGTGTGTAAATATGTGTGCCAGTGCATATGTTAGTTATCGGAGGTGTTAAAAGCCAATGGGACCACTTGGCATTACCTGCCAACCATCCCATGTGCCAGGTGTTAGGAGACACAATCTCTTGAGCCTTACATTCTATTGCTTTAATTTACATTATTATCTGACAAATCATTTTTTGTGAGTGCCTTCTTGAAGTGAATAATGACATATGAGCTACGTTCCATTAATGTGACTTACAGTGACCAATATTGAAAATGACCAAAAACTGTGTCATTACATAAAGCCCCTCTTTGAATATGGAATTTTAAGTTTGTTAAATATAATCAAATACTGCTAAATGCTACTTATACACTGACATATTTATTTCACATATTAAAGATCTAATTGGCACATAATTTTATGGGTTCCATGAGAGATACTATTATACTATTTAGAAAATCTATATTTCAATGTATGGTATTTATAATCTGGTAGTATCCCAGTCTTACATTGTCTGCTGTTTATTTTATGTACTTGTGGTTAACTCTTTATTCCTCAAATGGCCGGGAAGTATGTTAGGGAACTCCATTTCATCAGTGCATGTCAAATAAATGGTTGCAAGAGGTATGTCAGTTAATGGATTCATTTATAGTACTAATTTCTTATGATGCTGTGCATAATTTAGTTCTCTCTTCAAAGGTCAAGGATATGTTCCTGTATAGTTTGTGAACTTATTTCTGCTATTGAATGTAAAAAGCTCATTATTACTAGACTTGTGCATTCGTATTCGGGCGAACGTGAAAACGAAGATGAAGGTGAGGCCCCTGCATGCGACCAATAGACTCACTTGCATGGCCCTTTCATGGAATGGTTTGAGGAACATAATGAGTTCAAGGTATTGACTTAGCCTCCAAATTCCCCAGATCTCAATCCAACCGAGTATCTGTGGAATGTCCAATTTGTTGAGGCCCCACCTAGCAACTTACAGGACTTACAAGGATCTGCTGCTACCATCTTGGTGCCAGATACCACAGTACACCTTTAGAGATCTAGTGGAGTCCATGCCTGGGCGGGTCATGGGTGTTGCGTGCAAAAGGGGGACCTACACAATATAAAGCAGGTGGTCATAATGCTATGGCAATCAGTGTATACAGAATGAAAAAAAATAACAGTATATAATTTAGTGGGGGTATACTAAATGAGTTTGTGGGAAATTAGTTAACTAAAGAAAGCAAAAACAAACATTTCTCTGGTTCTTTTTCGCAAACATTTTAAAGGCTTTAAAGGACTAATTTACCTTTTTTTTATATAGCATATTTTTTATTAATCTTTCCAATCTGGCTTTGGTAATCTGACATAGAATGAGTAGACTTGAAGAAAAAAAAAACACATTTACACATGGTACAAGATTATTTTATTCTAGCTTTGTCGTTTTTTTCCAGTTAAAAAAGAATGTTTCAAATATTAAGGAGAAATAAAACTATTGGCCATCCTACAGTCCATATCGTGCTGCACCAAAAGGTCTTTCTTTCAAATTCTCCATAGAATCACTGACCAAAGAGGTATTGGAGTGTTTTCTAAAAGCATGTTCAGAAATGTGAGAGTTAAACCTGTTAACCTCAGCTCTCTAAGAAAAGGAACACCATCATTAATCAGTGCCTTTCTGATGTATGCCCTGCTGTTTATGTTAGCAGGCCATATTTGTGGTGCTTTTAAAGACTCATGATAATCATGCAGTCAACCCCACCCCCACCCCCGCCAAAAGGAAGAACATACTCCACTAAGTTTCCATTGACACACTACAGCAGGATGAGTCCTGAGTAAGATTAAAAATGTATTTCACTGTGGTAGCAGTGAGCATATTCCAACAGTTCAGACTGACCCTTGACCAGCAAGGAAATTAGGTTTCACATTCTCAGCAGCTGCACACTTTCATCCAAGTTCTTTGGATATGAAGACATCTCGTGGCATGTGGCATATTGTTATTATTCTCGAAAGAGAATTCACGGCTCTTGGAAAACAAAACAAAACATAAAACATGACTCCTGTAACCCAATTGTAGTCTTTTGTTTATGATACAAGAAGTTGTGTTTCCTAGGAATTGTTATAAATGTTGAATTTCTGTAGTATTGTCATGTTAATGTGCTCAAAAATCCACTGCTGCGTCTCAGATAAAGGGTCACATCTGTTCATGAATAATTTCTTTTCAGCTGGGTTGCAGTCGATACAGCTGTTGCTTACAGGATGGAACAAACTTTTATCCTAAGGGGGGAAAAAAGAAAATGATTTTGTTAAAATATTTCTTAAAGGCTTTTAATGAATTATGTAATGATTTTTTTTTAGGACAATTAACTTTTTATCAAATGAACAGACACGGGTCAATGATGGTCCCACAGTAGAGGGGAACCATTCATGCACATTTGCATGCTTCCATTCTGGTGTATAACCCACTCCTTAACAAGTTCCAGTGTCCTTTGTGTCTAGCACTCAAGTATTAAGCAACATGCATATGCAATTGGGAACACATCTTATCACCTCCTCCTGCAAGACACTAAGAACATAGGTGCAAAAGTGTCCCCCTTCATACTGGGGTCCAGGTGCAACTTTCTATATGAGATCCCTGTAATCCCATTCCAAAGCATGCATCATGGAAGTCATGGCTACGTATTATGGAAATGGAAAGCATCTGATTTGCTTTTCATCAACTTCATTTAAATTATTTACAAGCAAATATTACAAGCATCTAGCACACCGGGCAAATGGGTCTGTGATCAACAGTACTTTAAACGTATCTTTTCCCGTACCTGTGTATATCCATAAGGTTGGCCACATATTGCAAGAGTGTACTGTGTAGTTGTACTATTTATCTGCAACTCGTCATAGTCAAGTCAAAAGTGCCAAGGCGAACTTTACCGTAGCAGTTTGTACAATTCAGCAATATTAGTAAATGTCCCCTGTCACACAAATACCACTGAAGTTCCCCTAAAATTTAATTTGTGGAGGAAATGGCAAGTGAAAATACCTTTGTCACCTTTGCCCCAAAAATGGGTCCTCTGTTTTTGGAGGCTTTAGCCTTGATACGATAAAGTTGGGTAAGCCAGAAACCATACGTAATGTAATCATGAAACATTAATATTAAAATGCAGTTGCTGGAGTTACTTTTCGTTGTCTAAATGTTTTGCGACTCTGTTTGGTTTTCAGTACTGGCATATTTATTAGAGTAGCTCAATTGTCTAGATTCAATTATACAAAATCAGCAACAGATTAATTTAGGATGTACCTCTAGGCACAAAGCTTTCAAGGACATGAATTGATTACACTGTGTAGTGCCCATTCTGATTTTGTGATTGAAAGGAATAGTTACTCAATCTATTCCAATTTAAACACAATAACAAAGAAAAATGTATTCAGATTTTAACATTTAGGCTTGGTGGCTGACAGCCCTTAATTACTAGCCAATTCTAAACAAAGCCATTTATTTAATCTATATAATAGGAGTGTCAATCATTAGTACATTTGTTATTAGAAATAACACATTTAGTGCTGCACAATATTGCTTGATTGCAATTATTTGAATTGGAGAAATATGGCAGGTCTGTGGTACCTCAAGATCCCATTAGGCAGTGCTGATTTTCTAGAAGAAAAGGTCATCCTATTTTAGGCCATCATTTAGCGCTTGATAAGTTTTGCTTTCTCACTCACTCCATATTATTCCATAAACACTAACACTAAAAAGGTCTAACACAGCCATGTCCGGACTAGAGAATAAAATTGGCCGTGGCCCTTTAATGCCAGCAATATATGACATAAATATGGTCACCTACTAGTGTCCGCATGCTATGCTCTTACACTATCGAAGCATGTGGCTGTTTGTATCAATCTGGTGAACGCACATGCAACGCTGCATGGTAGCGGCGCTGGCCCACTGGGCATTTGCCCATTTAGTCAGATGGTCGGTCTGGGCCTGAATGCAGCGCACAAACAGTTTTTGGATGTCCTAGCACATAATTCTTAGCCTGTTTTCTTGCCCTTGAGGACTGGAGTTTGAGTTGGAGTTGAGGACCACGTATATTCAGGCTACTGAAATCAATGCAGTTTCCACGTCTACTGTTGGTTAATAAATGCATTCATGCTAAAAGAATTTAAGAACATCCTTTCTCTACTACTACAGATAACAGAGTTTAAAAATAAATTATTATACAAAAAGCTTGTTCCTCTTGTATGGTTCACATGACCAAAATGTATTTGGTACTGTTACTACAAACAGATTTTAGCTCTTTTCAAATACCATGTTTTAAAGTTAACTAAATGTGTATTTATTACACTTGAAACGGCAGGTGCTCATTACCCTAGAGCTACTGGTTTTATCTTTAAGAAAAACAGCCATGTTATGAGACATAACAGGCAGTAAACAGACTATGAATAATCTATGCAAGGGAGTCTCTCAGTCAGGTTTCCGCATGTTTGACTGTAAATTACTATAAATTATGAAACCATGTTAGAACAATAAAACTGCAGAAGATTTCACAAAGTAGGAAAAAACAACTTGGAAGTGGTCCTTTACATATACCTAATATATGCAACCAGAACTGACTTCTCCATATCGGGACTCTATAATTAAAATAAAGATAAGCAGATAAAGTTATATATGTCTTGCTAGGAAATATGAAATATACACCGATCAGTCATAACATTATGACCACATGCTTAATATTGTGTAGGTCTCACTTTTGCCCCAATCCAGACATGGACTCCACTACACCTCTGGAGGTGTGCTGTGGTATCTGACACCATGACGTTAGCGGTAGGTCCTTTAAGAGCTGTAAGTTGCAAGGTTGGGCCTCAATGGATCGGACTTGTTTGTCCAGCACATCACACAGATAAGTTGTGAGGTGGGCCCTCCATGGATGCATCTTGGTGCCAGGTGTTCCCCAGGTAAGTGATGCACACGCACCTGATGCAAAAGAAAGCGTGATTCATCAGACCAGGCCACCTTCTTCGATTGCTTTGTGGTCCAGTTCGTATGCTTACATGCCCAAGTAGGTCCTTTTGGCAGTGGACAGGGGTCAGCATGGGCATCCTGATTGGTCTGTTGCTACGCAGCCTCATACATGACAAATTGCGATGCATTGTGTATTGACACTTGTCAGAACCAACATTAACTTTTTCAGCTATTTGAGCTACAGTAGCGCATCTGTTGGATTTGACCACGCAGTCCAGCCTTCACCCTCTACATGCATCAATGAGCCTTGGCTGCCCATGACCCTGTGGCGCATTCCCCGGTCTTCCTTTCTTGGGCCACTTTTGATCTTACTTACTGATCATTGCAGTTTTGGAGATGCTCTGACCCCAGTCTTCTAGCCATCATAATTTAGTCCATGTCAAAGTCGCTCATATCCTTCTGCCTGCCCATTTTTCTTGCTTCTACAGAATCTACATCAACTTTAAAGACGAAGCGTTCACTTGCTGCCTAATACATCCCACCCACTGACAGGTGCTATGATAATAAGACTACCAATGTCATTCACTTCATTTGTCAGTGGTCATAATGTTATGGCTGATCATTGTATGCCACTTAGTATAATGTGATGTATACAACCATGTACTAAGGTCATTTTGTATCATACCAATGGTATTGTCAAAGTTCTCTGAAGTCTGGCTTTCAGTAAGACTTGGAATAACCATCCTCTTTTTAATGTTGACTCCTGAGCCTTGCCGATTATTACTGCTAATGTGCATACCATATCAGCGGGCTATAATAATGTGTCTGGGCAATGACTACCTAAATACTGAGACGGTAATTAGATATGATTATGTAGCAGTTAAAATGCATAACACTCCCAGTTTGTGATTGGAGATAAGATGGCATGTTTGTGAGAATGCAGTTTATTGTAGTAATGCACAGAAAGCCCCATTTAGATATGATTTTCTTCTGCAGAACAGCACAGAATTCTGCTGGCATATCTTTATGGACTGGTAATAGCTTTTATGTTTTATGTGCATTTAAGTTTCCTTTTATGGAGAATCTAATAGCTGCAATGAAGTACCGCAGATGGTATTTCAGTATTGCCTGATGATAATTTTGCAGTTTTTAGGTACCCTTAAGGACAGAAGTAGTCAGACTGGGAAAATATAAAACAAAGGTACACTCATGGAATCAATAATAATAAGGAATAGCCCATTTTTATCAAACTATGTGACATACAGACTTCTAGATGACACAATTATATCCAGAATCACAAATTAAAATGAATTTTTTGAATGTTGTAATGTTAATGTACTTGCTATTATTACTAGTCCTAATGATCCATATGTACATAACATCTGAAGGATAGTGATGTATTTATAAGGGCTGCTGACCTCAGCACCACCCAGCTACCACTCCTCCCCAACATTGCAATAATAGCCCAACTCATGTTAACTTGGGATCCTTTGTGGTAGTCTAGTGGTGCAGAGATCTGCATCTCTTATTTCACAGACCACTGTTACTGAACCTTGATACCACATCATCTCTCTGCCTGGCACTGGGGCATAAGGAAGTAACTAAGATCTGTGCCAGAGAAACACATTTGTCCTCCAGTGACTTTCCTTATATGAAGCAGGGGAAACACATAAATCTTCCCTTGCACTCCATTGATGACTAATGACACAAGAATATGATGCTAAAATACCACCTTGGCACTGACAGTTCAGCAAATCTGGACAAGTCATATATCTCCCCTTTGTAGAGGATATCAATATCATAAGGTAAGCAACTCAAGGAAAATAAAGCAAACATTCCACAATCACATTTTCTTTAAAGATATCAATGTTTATTTTTGCGTTAAAAGAGGTAAAACAAGAGCACCAATGTCTCCATGTCGGATTGACCCTATGGTATGTTTTACTAAAGACCGAGGAATTGTAATTCTCCTTTCTTAACCCAGACACCGTATGTGTAAGCAGTTTCTATGGCTTCTATTCAGCCAGCCACTCAAACACCTCTATGCGTGCTATTTCCAAACACATTTCCTGGCAATCATTATATTTCATAGTGTTGATAGCTGTTCTCATTATCTTGTTCCTGGAGATCGGAGATGACCTGAACTTTTTACAGTGTATGCACATGAAAGAGAATAATTTTCTGGATTGTCAGTACCTCAGATTCAAAGCCGTTACAATTTCTAAGACTATGACCTAGTCTCTGGTAGATGCTCTGGGGACATATTAATGCTTATCTGCATGAATACAAAATATATAAAATGGGCCCTTGAATAAATACCATTCATTTAGGTTAATAAGAGTCTGTAACTCTCTCCTAAAATGAGCTAAAACCAAGTCAAGGGATGAGGTCCTTAAACACGTGACACATTTATCACTGGTAACAGAGCACACAGTATCCATCCATGCTGCTGGCTTAGTTACTTATACCGTTAATAAAGAAGAAATGTGCATTCCATGCTTGGTTCTATGTCACGGCTCACTGATTTGTATTTGTTTATATTTTAATGCAATAACCATACATATTACTGTAAAATTACCGAGAACCATTTTCTCAGGATTACAGGATACAATTTTAATGTATTCATTTATACAGCCCCATGATATTCTACAAATCGACACTACGGGTAAACAGGAAGTAAAACATGAGGAGGATTGAGCTTGCAATCTAGAAGTGACAAAGTTAGCTAATATCTGACATATCTGTCACAGAACCGGGTCCATCCAGATGACTGCATTGACCCAGCGCGCCCAAAGATTGTGTGCAAGAGTCACAGTGCAGTAGCGGAGTTGG
Organism: Spea multiplicata; assembly: GCA_009364415.1. Taxonomy (NCBI): domain Eukaryota; kingdom Metazoa; phylum Chordata; class Amphibia; order Anura; family Pelobatidae; genus Spea; species Spea multiplicata. The sequence continues at coordinate 62,052 of VKOC01017204.1, forward strand.
ACAGGGCCTGGTGCAGGGCGACTGCACTCACCGGGGTGTTGAGCACCTAGCGTTGTGCAGCCACATACCAGCACCCTGACATAGCAGCATCCCTCGTCGCGGGAACCGTCGGGCAGGAGTTCTAATCCTGCCTGCGGGTCTCCCTGTGACGCCGCCCGCGCTCCCGACGAGGAGGGGGTGTGGCCACCCTCTTGGTCGGACACCAGAGGGAGGGGGAGGAGGTGGATACTACCCTGTCCCCCTCCTCTCAGGTGTATCTGGAGGGAGGGGATCAGGTACTTCAGGTAGGAGAGGATCAGGAGATAGGGGTGGACTGCTCAATCACTGCCCCTATATAAAGCCCACAAACCTCTCTCCCAGTGCTTCTTAGTTGAGCTTAGTACCGTGAAGTACTGTCTCTTGCTACCTAACTGCTTGATACTGACTCCTAGGATTTTGACCTTTTGCTTTGTTACCTGATACTGCTGTCTGCCTTGACCTCTGGACCGTGACCCCGACTACTCGCTTGGATTTGCCCGTGTTACCTCTTTACTGGACATTGTGTGGTGGCACCTGCGCTACTCTCCACCCCCCCCAACCTGACAGTAACATGGGTTAGTTGCTCAACCCCACACTTGAGGCCATTTATCGAGCCCCAGAAGTCTGAATACCGTATTTGCTCGATTATAAGACGACCCTGATTATAGACACCCGCCCTAAAATCAAAATATTAATTTAGGAAAAAAACCAAAAAGCCTGATATAAGACTACGCCTATAGAAAAAAGTTTTTTAACCAGTAAATGTTAATTCATGTAAACTATTTTTCATAATTTAATAACAGCTATGGATTGAGAAAATATAATATTTTTTAATTTCATTTTTATTTTGCCAACCTGGCCCCCCAGTTAATGCACATCTGCCTCGAAGACTTGCCACTCTGCCCCCAGAAATGCTTTATATACCCCTATTGCCACTCTGCCCCATGATGTGGCCCCATGATTTCTGAGATATATATATACCTACAAGAAATGCATTTTAAATCCACCTTTATGCCACTCAGCCCCATGATATGCTTTTTAACACCCAGCATGTACTGGCTGCCTTGCTTTGATAAGAAGTGTGACTTGCTGTAGCAGTTTTAAATATATATATATATATATAATATATATAAAACTGCTATTCAGCAATTTCCACACTCCTATCAAGCCAAGGCAGCCAGTACATGCTGGAACCTGGGGATGAAGTAGTGGGTTACAGCCTCCCTATGCATGCTACCACCCCCTTACCACATCCATGCTACACACACCACGTCAATTCACAAACATTTAAAGTACTCCATTCATTCCAATTAATCACACATACTTCACATCATCATCTACGCACATATCAAACCCACCCCCACCCCTACCTGAACGCAGATCTCTCTGAAAGACTTCTGTAGGGGCCCGGCTGTGCGAGAAACTTCTCTGGCCCCGCCCCCAGAGGAAGGAGGGGGGAGGCAGTGTTATGCGAGGAAGCTGCAAGCTTCCTGTTCTTCTGCTGCAGAGGAGACGCTGCTCGCAACCAAAGGCCGGTAAGCAGCGTGGCCCCAGCAGAATCTTTTTTTGAGGTCTGATTAGAAGACGACCTCGATTATAAGATGAGGGGGATTTTTCAGAGCATTTGCTCTGGAAAAAACCTTGTCTTATAATCGAGCAAATACGGTATAAGTTATTTCTATTTTCATTATCTAGTTCAATATAATATTCCCATTTAGTTTTGACAATTTAATTCCCCTAACAATGCAAATCACCTCAGGTGAGAGTATAGTGGACACATTAGTAGCACATTAATTGGATCCTTAGATGGCATACCTGGGATCTTCCTGCAGCTGGTGGACTAGAGCCCCTCTCTCCAGGGGTGTGGCTAAGATTCCCCCCACCGGGGCAAGGCTAGCTGCACATAGTGGGGAGTGTACCTGTGCATTTTAGCCCAGAGCCCTTGTAAAGCAGTGCTTCTTCTAAAGCTCCAAGTTAAATATACCATGTACACAGGTATAGAACCATTAAAAAATGACTGAGTGATTACCCAGTTATAGCATAACCTTTTAGGGATCTCGCTATGATTCTGCTCAGATAACGTGAGGTTACGTGACCCTGAGATGAAAGCGAAGCTGCTTGCAGAAAGCTACCACTGGGGTGGGGTGAGAGGTAGTGCGTGAGAGTATAAGAGAGGGAGTATCTATGAATGTATTAGTGTATATGAGCATGAATGTAAGCATGTGTGTGAGCATGAATATATGAGTGTATGTTAGCATGGATGTGTATGTTTAAGTGTGTGTGCGTTAGCATAGATGCGTATGTGTAAGCATGTAAATGGCAAGTGGTCCCCCACGGTTGTTATGCCAATGGTGTGTTAAAATGAGTGTGTTTTAGCATTAGTAAGTGTATCTTAGTGTAAGCATGTGTATGTGTGCTAACATGTACATTTATTTGAGATGGTGACTTCAACTAAGTATGTTTGGAACTCGCCTGAACACAGTAGCTAAAGCCTAGCCTATTACAGTGGTTTCCAACTCAGTCATCAAGGCACAACAGGACAGAATTTCGTAATTACCAAATTGTATTTCAATAGATTCAAATCTCCCAAGAGAAAGATTAAAAAAACCTCGACTAGTGGTGTGCCTTGAGTAGTTGGTTCGGGAACCACTGGCCTTTTACTCACAAATGGGTAGATCCTGAAGAATGCATTCCTATACATTTATATTGGAATATGGGATAAAAAGCAGGGATAAGCATCGGATGTTTACTAAATAATATATACAGTATCTCACAAAAGTAAGTACACCCCTCACATTTTTTATTATATCTTATGTGACAATACTAAAGAAATGACACATGAAGTGTTGTCACGTGAAAAGATATAATAAAATATTTATAAAAATGTGAGGGGTGTACTCACTTTTGTGAGATACGGTAATACAAGTGTAAACAGAGGCTTCTAAAGACAAAAAATGAGGATGTACATTAGTAAACTTCCTGAGCTAGTGTTTCCATATACATATATTTTTTAAAATGTGTGCAAAAATAAACAAAGCTAAAGACAACGAAGATTCATTTAATATTTAATCACTCTAGGATTACCTTGCAAGTAAATATTTTATGAGTCTATTTGTTTATAGTAACCCTGAGGATTATGTGTCCTTATTAAATACATTTTAAAGCAAGATCATCTTATTATAGTTGTGAAAGAGTAACCATCCCATGATATATATTTCACTGCATCATTGAGAATACTTAAATATATCAACACAAATATTTATGCAGTTACTTAATAATGAGCTGTGCTTCCACAGTACAAATGTATGTGATCATGAAGACTTGAGGTACCAAAACCCCCTGGGATTGAAGGGGTTAAAGCAGACCCAAAAAAAAAAAACTTAACCAGACATTGCTGTTGCACAACCTACCACCACATATGTCCCAAGAAACTATTATCACATCCACAACCCACATCAGGTGAATTATATATCTGACTGGTATTTGATCCAAATAACTGTTTAAATATGACACAATTAAACTGTAGTCGGCACCAGGTAGAAACAATACAGTTGTGTAAAACATACCTATAATACTCAGGCAGGAAAAAACTAGAGATTCTGTATATGTACATAACACATATGTACTCTTCATACTAAGATAGATGAGATAACTAGAAACCACAGGGCCCCGGTAGGAAAATTACCCCAGGCCCCCCAAACTTCACCAAGCAACATGTCCCACAGCGCCATCTTTGCCTCAAAACAGCTTGTGAGTACCTAATTTGCCCCTAAACAGCTTGTGAGTGCCACCTGTGCCCCAGTTTATTAGTGACCCCAGCCTGCCTGTGCCATCTTTGCTCCAGCTTGTCATTGCCCCCAAACAATTTATCTGTACCATCTTTGCCCCCAGACAGCTTGTATTTGCCATCATTGCTCCTTGCTCCCCCCTCCAGCATACACTCTGGCACACATATGTAAATGTATTTCAATTTACACATGCTTACACACTCCCTCTCACACCACTTACACTTGACATCAGTAGCACTGTGCGTCAGTGAAATACATCAAATAGGCCCTGATATTGGTTTCAATACAACACACATTTAAATCCCAAGAGTGATAAAACTGCAATATGTTGTCACAGTAATTGCAACCGAATACAAGTGTGACTAAAATACAAACCACATTTAAGTCTCATTGTCTTAATATTTGCTTTATAGCGGCTGGATGATTAGATAAATGCCTCAGTAATTTTGTTTGCTGTGCACTGAAAGACAATATACAGCTTATTATATTAAATGGCTTTTCTGGTTCATGTGAATCAACTGTAGGATTTGTATACAGAGCTGATTATTCATTTAACAAGAGTTTTAGTGAAAGATAAATGAATGGATAAATAAACAGAGCAGCAGTGTGTAAATGGTGGAAACGAGGTATGACTCAAATATATGTAATTAGTATTTAACCTCTGAAAAGCTCCAAGCTAGAAGGTACGTACAGCATACGGTAATTCAGTTTCAATGTTTAAAGGTTCAATAAGTAATTTAGTATAGTTATGTTTTTATTTCTACATTATACATAGGCCAGGATTCTTCATATGGAAGACTTGGCATGCCCCTAGTGCATCACTTTTTTAGATGTTGAGTAGTATTGGTTTTCTGCCCTATCTTTGCTCAGGCTTGGTTCAGCCAAAATCTAAAAGAGCACTTTGCACTCAGTCAATGTGGTTTGTTCACTAAAGCACGAGTTGGCAAGGGCATTAACTCTCTAGCTTCACTATTCAAGGACCAGCACTAGAAAGTTTCCCCAAGCAAGAAGGGCTAAACTGGCCCTGTATAATGAATAATGACTAATTCATAAAGAATAGTGAAGTCAAGCAGTAGAAACCACAATTCTCCCACACAATTTTCAGATAACTCTCCCTTTAGTGAATAAACCTGATTGGGACTTTTAACTTGCATACCTGTGAGTGGCTGCTGCTCAGTTAACATGGATGTGACTTGAACTCCCATTTTTTAAAGGATGCTCAACTTGGATGCACGCAATAGGCGGGGAAGTATGAAGATGATACAGAACCCCCATCAGATGAAATTCCATAAAGGCCATGAAAAAATGCATTAAAATATACAAATCAAAGTTTCTACAGTGTCCCTTTAAATGTTTTAACATGTTGTGCCTTTGAAATGTGAAGCCAGGGTTGATTGAATGATACGTCCATAAAGTTCAACTTTACTAATGACATAGTGATAACTTGGTTTTATCTATTTTTATGTAACTAAAAATGTATATATTTAAGCATACATATGCTTTTGTATTTGCTCCCAGAGCAAGGCATACTTGGGTTGCCTACATGTCATTGACGAACAAGAACATCACGGATCTATGTATTTCATTAGGATACAGCAACACGGTTTTACAATTTATGTCTAGAAAGTGGAGAGCCAGAGTTCTTGAAATTGTTATGAAAGTGAGATGTTCTAGGTGGTTTTCTTAACATAAACAGGGCTTCAGTTACTTTGTAAATGATTAAGCTTATTATAAAATTTGCTGAGCAACTGGTGAATTTTCTTGGCAGAATAACAAGGCAAGAGATGTGTGTGTCTTTGACGCCTACTCATGAGTTTCACATCAGTTATAGAAAAATGTTGAATGAGGGAAGTTCATACAATGATAACGCATTCCCAACAATAGAAAGGGAAGGAAGGGATAACAGCATAACAATCTGGAAGATCTATGGATCTTGGGTTTAAATAAGTAAGTGACTAACATGGGAAGAACACTGTTCTCTTAATGTGCAAAATGGAATGGTGTAAAGAACATATAGAATGTGTAGGACTGAATGTGCCCGCTAGAATGTCTGTGTAATAAGCACTAATAACATCTAACAGTAAGCAAAACAAAGAGCTGTTACGTCAATCAGAACAGAAAGCTATTTCAAACTGTACTGGAACTTACCTCTGTCCCTAGGGGACCTTAAAGAATTACTTTTATTTCTAGGTATTTTTCCCCATCAAAACTAAAATGCTATGCAGTCACTGCTTTAAATTACTGGCTTTTGACACATCCAACACATATTAACGGTAGTGTGTCATTACACTATTTTCTAGAAAACACATTTCTAGCGGTAACATTAATACAAACGAGTTTTCTAATGATTAATCCGTCTTTTAAACTTAAACATGGATTAGCCAACTTGTCATTGGAACACAGGAGTGAAGGTTGCTGATAATGGACCTCTTAAAAAGGTAAGATACGGGAGAGCCCAAGTAAGGTAAGGTGAGATCTCCTGCTTGGCCTTAATGCCAAGTGAATTATATTCTGTGAAATTATATCCCTTATATCCCGTATCTAATTTACACAAAAGCCTTTTCACTTTGGAGATAGTTAGTCAGCAGGCAATGGCATTTGTCATCTGCTGAATGTCCTATTGGTTGATGACATCATTCCTTCTGGGTGTGGCTTAAAGTATGGCCTACTCATAGTGCACTATCATAGGTCCCTGTCCTGCTCAGATTTTCTAGGAAAAGGCTCTCTGTTTCCTCCATGTCCCAAGCACAGACATTTAAAAATCCATTTAATGAGTTGTTTTCAGGAAAGGATACACAGAACCCCTGAACTTAAAACTCTCAAGGACTGGAATTGTTCAGCCCTGTTTTAGATCTTTGTTTAAAAAGGGGTAACATGATCATCACTAACTAGGTAATTATATTGTCTCTTATATAGATGTGTGTGCTGAGGCTTTGCCCTGTTGCAGAACTACTACAACAGGCCAGGGCAATGCTGTGGAGAGCAGACAAGCAGACCACTGGAAAAGACAGAACAAAGAAGGCAGAAGAAATGAAGAACAAGAAGCAGAGTGTCATGGCTGTGGGTACTGGATTAGGTTTGGGGGTTTAAACACTGATTTGTGCAGGTCAGTATAGAAGTGCCTGATTGTAAAAGGCAGTCTGCAACAGCTTTAGGCATCTTTCTAGGAGTCATCTCAAGAAACAGGACTGGCAGACAGCAGTGGCCCGGGGACCCAGCAGACAACAGTAGGCCAATGGCAGGCGTGGGTGGCAGTGGATTCTGGCAGATGAGCCAAGGCCCTATTCCTGATAAAACAATGTACCAAATACATAAATGTACTAAATAAATGCAATGTACCAAGGCATGATCCAAAGAATATTCACAGTCCAAGCCAAATGTCAAAATCCAGATAATCAGGCAAAGTACACAGGGCAGAACAGGAACAAGGTCCAAAGCCACAGATCAAAACCTGGAAACACACAGCTCAAGCAAACTCACGGCAGGGCCAGGAAGTCAGGAAGTTCAATGCTCCAGCAAGGGGCCAACACTGGTTTTATAGGCCCTCAATTGCCTGACAGCCCACAGGTGTAACAGGATCTTGAACAAGGATAGCAGGGGGCATGAGGAGACAATAACAGTGACCACAGAGCCTCCTGCTGGAGACATGTATAGTCTCAGATGACGAGGGTCAGTGGTTCTGATGTTCCAGACATGGAGAAAATTACAAAGGGAAGAGTTGACATGGAAAACATAGGTAGACATTAACAGAGAGAGCGAAAGAGTGTTTGGAAGAAAAAACTCAAAGAAATGCAAACAAAAAGAGCATTTGTTTATACAAATTGATGAAATTTGCAAGTTTCTTTCAATTAAAATGTTTACAAATCGGAATGCACAAGAATACAAACTATTCTAGGGTAATATTAAGCAGGAATTAGTCTGTGCATCAGTTGATAAATGGAAGACTAATTTATGTTTAAGCGGCTCCAATAAGCAGTAAGCCATGTCTCCGAAGCAATCCCTATCCAGTTGTCTAGTTCCAGAATATAACAATGCCTTACTTGCACTCCAGATGAAAGTATTGAAAAAATGGTACCCCTGAGTTCCAAACTCAAACAATACTGACCTGGCTCACCCTGGCTCAACAGCTGTTTGCATTGTGTTTATCTATGGCAGGATTTAATGTTAAATTCCTGCCAAAAAACTGATGTAATTAAATCCCTATAAATTATATATTTTCAAGGAGCATAACAAACAAATGTAAATTGTGTTTATTCAGATAAGCCATCATATCACAGCTCCAAACAATTGTGGTTAAAATAATTAATCATTACCATCTCTCCGTTTAAAACATGTACTCCTGATGTTTATCACTTTGAGAATTGTTTTAAAGACAGCTTAAACTGAGGCATTATTTCTATTAGGAATGCAGGGTTGTACACAGAGGGCACCTGTTTGCTTTGTTTACTTTATAAATTAGCATTTCTGGAACCAACATGTTCCAATGCTATATGCAGAGGCATGACTCGAAACCGCAGGGCTCCGGTGCAGCACATCATGCTTATTTCCCTTCACGTTCAGATGTCCAGCAGTGGCATCAGCTCAGCATAGGCAGAAAACAGAGGTACCCCCATACACCCATCTACTGGACTTGTTGCCCAAAAAACACATAGCTCCGACGTGAAAACAAGGCTCAGGGACCAGGGGTGTAAATAATAATCACAGGACCCTGGTGCAAAAATTACCCCAGGGCACCCCCAACTTCACCAAGCATCATGCCCCCCAACAGCTTGCCCCCCAACAGCTTGTGAATGCCACCTTTGCCCCGAAGCAACTTCTCAGTGCCATCCTAACCCCTAGACGCTCTGCCTGTGCCACCTTTGTTATCATAACAGCTTGTCTTTGACTTCTTTGTCCCATGCAATATACACTCTGGCACACTTACACATGCTAACACACATACACACTCACGCTAAAACGCATATACACTCCCTCTCACACCACTTATCTACAACACATACATGCTAACACAAAAACACTTACACACAGTCCATCTCACACCACTTGCATGCTCATCTATGCTCACACGCATCAATTCTAAAACACACTTATACATACATTATATTGTCCTGTATATGTACTAAATCTGTATTTTGTTTCTTTTTTGGCAAAATGTTCTTATTTACCTTTTTGCATGTACCTTTGTCCTGATCCCATCTGGCCTCCTACAGCCATAAATCTTTTTTATATTCATTTATCTCTCTTTTCCCTCTTCTCTCTTTCTCCCCACTTCTTTATCATAATAAACAGCCTGCTTACTACATGAAACCAAGCTGCCCCATTTAAATTGTACAGCGCAGAATAATTTGTTGGCACTTAATAAATAAAAGGTAATAATAATACATACATACATACACGCACATTCATGCTCACATACACTTATAAATAGACATTCATGCTCACTCAGTAAAATGAAACTGATTCTGATTGACAAGCTCATATCACATGTGTCAATTCATGTAACACAAGATGGCAGGTCAAATTCTGCTTCCACAAGCATCTGCAAATGACCAGAATCATCACTCAGGCAGGATCACATAAGCAAGGTAAAAAACGCGTGTCTGTAATGTAATAAAATGGCGTTAAGACCAAAGTAATATTAAAAAAAAAAGTGCTAAACCTAAAATATTGCTATAATGGAAAGTACGGTACATAGAAAACCTGTTCCTTTTAGGCTTTAGTTAAAATATTTAGTATTCGGAGGCAGATATGAACATTAAACACACAGACGAGACAGATGTGCTGTAACCCTGTTTGGGAGATGTGTTAGAATATTATAGTGCTGCATGACACTTTTAGGGCAGACAAAACAGATTATTTTAATTTTACAACTCAGTGTCCTTTGCAAAGTTTTTAGCATTCTTATTAAACAAGTACCTTTCTGTAACTCCACTGCTGATTACCCTTCATTCCATGACAGTCGTACAGCGTAACAGGGCTGTTACTGGAGACGGCATCAAAGCAGAACTTCCTTGTGTGCATGGGCTCCCCTGGTCGAATGTCTTCTCTCCATCCAAAAGTGAAAAGCTAATGATCATCAAAGTAAAAACAGTGTAAGTAACATCAAACTACCAATATAATTTCAGATTTCTTTGGATTGAACTATGCCTATTAAAATATACGGTAATCGGTATTAATACTTCGCTATACACACAAGTCTGGTTTTTGATATGAACTCATCCACATGCATTATGGCAAAAGTGTGAGATATACAATTATCTTAAAATTCCCACCTTTGGGAATTTTTAGGGTTAGAGGGCTGATATTTCAAAACAAAAGACACCATATAGCCTAAACTGATTGCAGGATGCATAAAGTGCATAGGCATACACTTTCATTGTTGGGCAACCTTATAAGCAGACTATACCATCTTATATAAAATTATAACTGAATCTGGAATAGAACACCATATATTATTTCTCATACTATCAGTTTTAATGTTCTGTTACCATTTACCATTCCACAGCTACTTTTATTAGTCATGATTCCTCTGTGTTGATATTGTAATTCTAATGCCAGATCTTAAGGAAGTTGTGACACATCGTCTGGATTGTGCCAGACGTTAGCACTAAGAATTGTTTGAAAAAGCTATTTTTAAAACATGGCAACAATTTAATAGGGCAGCTCCCACAACAGCACACTTTATAATTATATATAAATGAAAATAAAAATAGGTGCAATTAAGATGTTGTATATGGTGTGCTACAATTAGGATTTGAGATAGTCTGGGGGGATGTAAGAGCCCTCCTTTAATCATGAGAGATGATAGCTTTGGATAATCTCATGAAAGCGGAACAGTATTTCCTTTATAAAACGAAAATACTCCATGTCCGGGTGTAAAACAAAAGTGAAAAACGCGACAGCATCTTCATCAGGGGGCCAGTTAATTTATTTCATTATTGCATTCATGCCTAAGTACAAAGAGACCTTTGAAATTCGATTGACTATACTGTATATCACACGGCACTGTGCAAAGGTTTTAGACAGGTGTGGAAAAAATGCTGTAAAGTAAGAATGCTTTCAAAAATAGACATGTTCATTTTATCATTTAACAAAATGCAAAGTATGGCATAAATGAAATCACAGAATAGAAACAGTGTTTCATATCCCATGTATTGGCTTTAGCGATACCCTCATACAAAGGCTAAAGTCTGGATTCCTGTTGTGTAGTAACAGCTTATATGTAAGATTTGGAAGCATAGAGAACTGCTACGTTTCACTTTCCCACTGTCTGCATTACCTGGCTCCTGTACGATGAAGAATGCTTACTAACACCTAGCCAGCATAGACTACTTACACGGTGAAGATGCTTGTAAGGTCTTCCCTATCTTTCTTTGTTGTGTTGCAGGTGAGTTTGGCTCACGTGAAGCCTCAGGTCCAGATTGGCAGGCTTTTCGGCTTGTTCTACATTATCGGCCAGTTGCCTAGGCCAGTTGCCTAGGCCTGTCCCCGGTAGGCCTGTCCCTAACAGCACCTAATACTTACTATTTCTGCTGTATGTTTGGCAGATTATTATTATTATCTTTTATTTATATAGCGCCAAAAGATCAAAATGCTTTGCCATGCACCCACCTGCTGGATACACATAGCCATCTGCTGTGAAATTGTAATGTTATCCCTTATAATGTCTCTACATGGCAATGTAATTGCCATTTAGAGACATTAAAAGGAATATGTGATTTTGTGCTGAACAACTTATATCAAGTATGTAGACTGTATTAATCCTTTACTGCCGGATGAGTAAAAGATAGTTACTTTTGAATCAATTATACCTGACATTGTTTAGTAAATGTAAAACATTTTTACCAAAAAGAAAACAATTTATAATAAAATTGTTATTTGTGTACGTCTTCTACATTGCAAGCTGATGTTTGTGTGGACATATACACAATGAGTCTAGCATAGTTACATACATAATTCACGGGAACAGCTTTGCTATTTATGTTACCAAACATCAAGGGGTTTTAGCCGCCCATAACATCAATTAGGAAACATATCCTATAGTAATACACATACAAGGTCAGGACATTAATATAAATGCACAAATGGACTGTCAGAATGAGTTGCTGACACTGTATTAGCTTTTACATGAATAATCTGTCTAATCACAATTCCCATGGTAAACCTCTTAACGTATAAAACGGTCAAAGAGGAACATTTTTCTTTGAGTAGATATAGTAGCCAACATGGTTATGCGAAAAAGGTTTACCCAGATGCAGACATACACATTATTATGACTTTTAGGGCTGCAGAATATTGAGACTAACGCATAACTAATATTCTGAGTTCCTAGAGAAGAGAGACGTCAGGGGAGGTTAAAAGGGTGAGGTTTTGGGTCTTGAAGAAGGGACACTGCAGGAGGTTCCTTTTTTATATACATACATCATTAGTTTCAAGTTCTTATTATTTCATGGCATTCTTTTCAGTCCCACCACCGTTAATGACTCCAATCATATGGCCCCCCCCCCTACTAATTTTCATATGCCCCCCCCCCCCACATACACAATTATTTCATATGATATAGTTACCATCAGTCTGGTGCTATTAATGGGTGCTATTTACTGCTACTGATTGGCTGCTTTGTTTACACAGCATGTCCAATGAGGTGAGCAGAGAGCTAGGGTTGAGCAATGCGCCATTAACCTTTCTACACTCAAAAAATGCATCTATTCTGCCCAACACAGGGTCGGTATTTGCCTTATAATATTGGGTAACTTTCTGGCTTCTCCAAATCGACACCCGAATCCTACGGGTCGTGGGAGTGGGGTCCTCCCCATAAAAGTTCCCAGGTATGATGATTCAGTAGCAGGAGCTGCAGTTAATGAATCCGGAATACACAGATGGGTAGGATGGATAACAGTTACTACTCATAGTCCTTCACTGAATCCTAGTGAAATTGTTTTTACTTGCCCTGGCTGTCTTTTTTACCCCTCTCTGAATCACTACCAACAGACACAGTCATTGGCAAGGTGTAGGTTATTGGCTCCTCAAGCAAACACATGCACAGGAGCGGCTCCTGGTGACTGATGCACATGGCAGCCAGCAGCAGCAGTCCAGCTTCCCTCCATGACTGCAGTTAGCTGCGATTGGTGACATTAATGGAGGGCATACAATGATGTCCTCTGCTTTAATTGCCGGGTTTGAAGCAATCTAATATTACATTCACTGGACACCTCAGACACCGTATGCACTTTAATTAAGCTTGTTTGAGCAGGGGCCTCCTCCCCAGTTTCTGTAAGTCAGCATATGTTATATACTACTTGGAAAGACCTGTCTTCACATTATACAGCGCTAGAGAATACAATGGCGCTATATTAAACAATAAATAATAATGCAACTCAGTATCACCTTTAATTCATTTCAATGGAAGTGCTTTCCTGTCGGTGATTAGCTGCCTTAGCAACGCACAAAGCACCATTTTAATGTCAAATAAATCTATTAAACACGGCACACACTACTATTGAGTTAGTGGACAAAACCCTCTTATGCTAGCATCCCCATCAATACTGTTTTTTATTTTTTTGTTATTTTTAAGCAATGCACTGGGTATCTCTACAGTATGTTATTTTGATGTGTTTATGTATTCATGCTTGTACACAATGATTTGAATCTAGCTTCTAGTGTGCTTTCATCTACCAATTCAATAAAGTTCATGTTAAATCCTAAACTCCTACACTCCTACTTAACATTCCTGTATCATAACGGGCTTTATCATCCCTCCTCTTTGTTCCATTCACACAAAGCACTGCAGATTTATGGAACAGTTTCCGTTTTTATAACGACGCTAAACTATATTTACAACCTCTTAAGATATCATTATGACCAGTCAGATAATCAGTCACTTGCAGTGCTGGTGTTATTTCTTCAAATTAACCCACATAGTGCCCATGAAGAACAATTGGCATACTGCTAATTATTACTCCGCTCAACCCTAATGGGTTAAATCTCACCCAATAAATTACTGCATATTTTAATTTATTGCTCTAATGTACATGGCTAAATGGAATTTCAATAAGAAGCCTTTGGCGTGCCCTACAGATTTATGATATATACCAGTGAAGCAGAAATATTACCATGGACATACCATTGAGGACAAAGGGGTTATTAGTACACTGGCACATTTCAGTGTGTTAATTGCCCACTTTCGACTCTCATCAGCACCCCCATTAATCTCAGCAGTCACTAATGAGCTGTACTGTTCAGCAGAGTTTAGGATGTTATTGGCACTGCACTTCAAGCTCTTAGATTGATGGATTCTAAGGTCTAATAGACTTTAATAAAAACACAGCACCAAATCCAGGACAAAGCATATCTCGCAAAGCCTGTTCACAGTTAACCCCGCTTATAATACAACTCATGCTACTGCTATTTTTATAAATAAAAAACACCTAAATATATCTACCATATTAACCTTGTAATGCACCTTAGCTAATATTACTTGATTCAATTAGCTTTTTTAAAAAACTTTTTTACTCCCAAATTGCATTGAATGTTGAATAAATATTTACTAATTAGCAATGCAACTCTAAGGACAGAAATATTAACCCCTTAATGACAAAGCCCGTATATGTACGGGCTCAAAATGCATTGTTTTAAATGGGTTTAGGGACTGCCCATTGTCCTTAAGGGGTTAATTATAAACAAAGCTGCTAACTAAAAGCAGTTTACTACAAATGTTATATATTTCACTTCTTTATTCGTTCAAAGGTGTCATATTTTCCAGACTATGGAACGGAAAGACACAGAATGTTAGGAAGAATCAGGCCAAAAGATGGTACAGGCAGCAATCAGAATCCCCTCATGCAAAAGGAACCTAGTGAAAATTTAAAAGGGACCACACAGCTATCAAATAAATTAAAGAGCATATGATATGATATTCCTTATACCATATCAATAGACAAGAACAATTTCACAAACACACTTGAATATGGTTTCAAATTTAACCGTTCCAGTGTTGGTACATATTTATAACATTGATGGGGTTAAATTTCCGCTGTAAATTTGAACATTTATAATATATATTATATATATATAATATAAACATTTCTCAGCATTTGTAGAGAAAGTTTTTATGCCCTAGAGTGTATGTGGAAAAAGTATCAGTTTTGGACACACTAAAATGTACACACTGAGTTAAAAAATAATTTTGTCTTTAGCAGAGCATGAGCAAATACTAAATGCTGAAACATGGGTAGGCTTCCAACTAGACATGAGTTTACATATTGTACAATGTGGTCTAAAATTATTAAAATTACTATGGTTTTAAATAGATAAAGGCTGATGTATACAGGCATTCTACATAGATATAGCAGTAGGCACTTCTATCATAAAAATACTACCCGCGTTATATTCAAAATATCATTGAAATAAATTATGCAAATGAGATGTGTTAAACAATAACTTGTAAACCTTATTGCTGTAACAATACCAATAAACTACAAGCATTTTCTGTAACTATGATCTGTCTGCATAGGGTGTTATTGCTACAAAATAAGTATTATTTGATCAATGTAATTTTGATCTAAAGTCACATAAAAATAATATTCTGCTCCCTAGTGACCATTTAATCTTTAAACACAGACATTTCAAATATTTTGCCAATGCTGCCCCCTAGTGTAAATATACAAAATTACACATCACCTAATAAAATCCGTGACTGATAAGTGGTAGCCAGATTCTTATTGTTCAAAGCACTTCAAAGATCTAAGAAAATAACTGTAATTGCTATTTAAATCAATTATCCATTACAGTTAAACTGTGCCTTATGCATCTTGATTACATCTCTTAACATGTGCCATTATTGTGACCATAAAGAAACGAATGAGCCTAAAGTGAAAAATGGGGCAAGCACATCTAAAAATGGGGCAAGTAAATCATTAATAAGCGACCACAAGTAGCTTTATAAAACTCTGTGGGCATTAGGAGTCAGGCCAATTTAAACCTCACACTAGGCAAATGGTTGAGGAGCAAATGTGCAGAACTGCACATAATCATAAAACAGCACACAGAAACACACACGCACCAAAACATATTAAACCCAAAGTGCTGCAATTAATAAGAGATACAGGCTTAAGATAAATTACATACCTGCTCATGTGACCAGGTCCTCTCAGAGCCATCTTTCACACAAGTGTCTAATCTCATTTCTGTTCCTGTTGCTCCATGCTTGCTATCAATGCAAAGATTTGATGCCACGTTTCGTATCTGGAAAATAAGTCCCATGGGAAAAAAGTTTTCAACTTGAAACAAAATACTGTGCTGTATAAAGTAATCTAAGGTAGCATGGTTTTATCTCCTTCATGCAGAACCACTCCGAGCTGATTCTTTATTGTTATGTAGTCTGTTCCACCCCAGAATTTCATTAGTGTTCAGCTAGGTGATTCATTTTGAGCCATTTCATTGCCCAGGGCAGCTCAGCAGCCACCCCTACACAACCATTAACCTCACTATGGAGCATCTTGATATGATATATCCTTGTGCTCTGTGTCTTAAAGGTGCCCGGGTCCTTCTAATGTGTCCTATGGAGGCAGTGCCA
Organism: Spea multiplicata; assembly: GCA_009364415.1. Lineage (NCBI taxonomy): Eukaryota > Metazoa > Chordata > Amphibia > Anura > Pelobatidae > Spea > Spea multiplicata. The sequence goes on from VKOC01017204.1 coordinate 78,432, forward strand.
CTAATAATTGCAGTGGCATGTAGGCACGTAGCGCCTCTCATTCTCTTCAAGCTGGGTGCCAAGCCAAGTCACAAGGTAGACGCTCATCGAGCCGCTGAAGCCTACCTCCCAACTTCTACATTTAGTGAATATAGATGTCAGGGGTAGCACTACTGCACATTATTATATATTGTTTTATTTAGTGCCATTATATTCCATAGCACTGTATAATGGGTATGAGCAGTAAGAATTCTCCTGAGTCCCACTGTAAGGCATATACCCCGCAGCTCGGCCCCCGTATGTCACTCCGGAAAGGGGAAGTGCGGGTGTGCAGTAGAGTGCCACTTCTCCCACATGTACCTTCAGGTGCACACTTCGCTATCTAATTCTTTGCTTTCTCTATCATCACGGGAAAGCAGAGTTTCCAAAGAGGAGGAAGGATGGCTAACAGGTAAGCATGCTGCATCGCTGAGCATTAGGGCTTGTGGCAGGTAAGCGGGTTACAGTGGCAAAATTGAGACTGTCTCCCACAAAGCGGGACACTTGGAAGGCATGTTGGAGCACCCACTCACCATTACCGTGCTGCTTTCTTTGTGCCTCCATAGGTATTTTAGGGGGCAGTAAGAATATTTCCATAGTAGTTTAGAAAATCTGAACTAGAAAAAGTAAAAACAAGATTTTGAACTCTTAGAACAGTCGTTGTGTGTCTAACTCTGTGTGTGTCTGTTCACATTTTTATAATTCGGGGGGAAAAATTCTTGAACCCTTAATTAGCAAAAAATAAAATTAGCCAGTTGGCCCTTATAGCTATCCCAGTTACCTATCTTCCTATGACCTAATACTGATTTATTTCACCTATCCTTCTGCACCTTCCTAATTTCAGGAAATAACCACGCTTGACAGGCGTTAAAGATCATGGCTCACTTTCAGTTTAACATACCCGTCTTTAAAGCACAGGATCAAATTGGATGTTGTATTCTCAGATTTAGATGACATAAAAAATCCTCAATAGAGCTATTGAGCTGTATTATTCTCTATTTTACACCCTTCAGAAATGACATATACTTTTCAACATTTTAACACAGGTTATTTTATGGAAACACTAATTAAAATGACTGTTTCTCACAAGCATACAGCTAATTAATGGCTTTATCTGATTTCATGAAGGCATACGGTAAGTGTTACGCAGCCTTTTCATGTACTCTATTTCCAACGCCTTTAATGTTTTTGCAGGGTTTACAGTACTTCAGTGGATTACAAATTGTGTCTAACACTGCCAGCTCCCTAATGGAGTACATAGACATTGGGAGTTTATCAGATTGAAATCCAAAGAAGGTCAAAGTGAGCTGGCAGCCAATAAAGAAACATCAAAAACATGCAGTTCTATTTCTTCAATAATTTACATGAGAGGTTACCTAGATACAAGATGGTTCTATATTTCAAAGGTGGAGGTAAGACAAGAAGTCACAGTCTAAAGCTAGAGTCACAAGCTTAGATATATTGTAAAGAGGTTTACTTCACAGAGAGGGTGGTGGATAAGTGGAACAGCCTTCCAGCATAAGTTAAATTTTAACATGCATGGGATAGGCATAAGTAGTGGTATATTTACCTAGGCTGCTCTGGGTCAAGTCTAGAGCAGTTCCCCCAGCCACAGACGGCATCCCAAATATATAAAAAAGGAACTGACATCATAAAAAAATCCTTGGCTGGTGGTGAAGTAAGGGGTTAGAGAGGAGGTGAGTGACAGTGACAGGACAAGGGAGGGTGTAAGTAGGTATGTATGTAAGAGTGTGTGTGTGAGAGGAAGGGGGTGTGAGCATGAATGTGTGTATGCATGTGAGCATTGTTGTGTGTTTGCGTGTTAGTATGAATGTGTGTAAGAGGGAGTGCGTGTTAGCATGAATCAATTGGTGCTAGTGTAAGTACTTGTGTGCTAATGGGCCAAAAACATTTGTTTTCTGACAACAAATTCAGTTTCCTCCCCATTTGTGTTAGACAAAAAAAATTGTCTGTGTGTGGGGGGTGCTTTTTAAATTCAACAGCAAAGTTTGTTGTCCAATGCCCACACTCTCTCTTTCAGTCTCACTCATTCTGATTCACTCTCTGCACGTTTCCCTACCTTCACGGTTGAACGATTCTGCTTCCATGTCTCGCAGCTCCACCATGGGCGTAGGAACCCCTAAAAATCTGGGGGGACAGCATTTTCCCCCATCAGATCCCCACTTTCTCCCCATCTCTCACCCCCTCCTTGTGACACTATCTACCCCCTCTCCCCCCTTTTTACACTATCCAAGCCCCTACCCTTCTAATCCTCCCTACTTCTCACACTATCTCACTCACCCTACCCTCCCTTCTCACCACCCTTACCCCACTCTCTACCCCGCCCTTCTCATATATACCTTCTACCACCACTCCCGGGGCTTTCACTGCAGTCGGGGCGTTGAGCGTTGAGGCGGGTGGCGGCAGGGAGCAGAGGAGACAGAAGGACGCCGAACGTTGCAGAAAACGGCTGCTGGGTCCCCCTCTCCTCCTGCGGCGTTTCTTAATTATCTGTCCCCCCCCGCATGAGTTACTGGGGGGGGATCTGTCCCCCCGGTTCCTACGCCTATGAGCTCCACTACTTCTCTAGCATCTTCTTGTTCTTCTCTCTTCTTTCTTTCTTTGTCTGCATCTTCGCAGAAATGACCTCCTGGTGAACTTCAGCAAAACAGCGACTCTTCTGATGACCTTCTCAGGAAGAGGACATCACAAGAAGCTCTGTTAGTTTTTCCGAAGATAACCTCAGATGACTTACTCCAATTGGGGGAGAGGATGTTACTGAAAGCTATACCATGTTTGCGGAAGGTCACAGGGAAGTTATGTCCGTGGAGATGCGGACAAACAGAACAGGAAGATCCTAGAGAAGAGGAAGAGCTGCAAAACGCGGATCCAGTCAGAGGAGAAGGTAGGAATGAGCCCACAACATTTCGAGAGGAACTTGCCTCATTTTTATTGGTTTGTACAAACTGATGAAAATTTGTACAGTTTGTTAACTTTTCAATTCTTACAAATCCAAATGTAGAAGACTAGTAAGTGAGTATGGATGTGTGAAAATGCACATAAGTATGTGTGCCAGTGCAAATGTGAATTATAAGGGGGGCTTATGGAGCCACTTGGCTTTAACTGTTCCCGGGCCAGAAGGTGCCAGCCTCCTCGACTGTCACCCTCCTTAGACCCGCAGCCCTAGGCCTGGATACATAAGGCAATTTTTATATAATACCAAATAGGGTTCAAGTGTTTCAAATCATAAAAAATGGGCAGACTGGATGACTCAAACGGTTGTTATTGCTGTCAGGTTTCTATTTCATGCTTCTAAAAAACTGATTGTGAGAACTTGTACGTTTAGAAGCATACCCTGATATATATTATCTATTTCTGCAGACTGACCTCTAGATTTGGGAAAAAAAAACATTGAAGGTTATAGATGATATTCTGCTGGATCCGTGTCATTGCTAGTTGTCAGCTCTGTTCACATTTTCCTTTTTTTAGATACACATAGAAGGAGATAAATGAATAAAAAATAAGATAGGCTGCCTCTATACATTTTTTTTTTGAAAATGTAATTTCTAAATGTATCATGTATATTATACAATGGTGCATATGATAGCCAGGATTTAGTTATTGTTCATACCTCCCACCATTTCAGATTGCTAGAAAGGGACCATTTAATGTCATGTGGGTGGCTAAAAGCATAACTCTTGTGCAGGCATTTAACTGGGTAGGGCACATAGAAGGGGTAGCAGGGTTATGTGATGTACTACCTTTTATGATATGCTTTACCCAATGTACAGATCTATGGTATATGATGGTGCTACATAAATAAATAATAAAAAAAAAAGTAAGTAAAGAGAAGCACTAGCAAGCTTTTAATACAACAAATATGGTAAGCATAATAATCTTGCATATTTGAATATGTCACATATGCTATACTTTTGCGGTTGCTGCTGTATAGGCAGCTATATATATATCCGTAAGGTATGACAATTAATCACACCCAAACGGACTATATAAAATATGTTGTTCTTCTGCTAGAATGTGAGAAATCTAGGCAGAATGCAATACAGTGGATAAAATAAACCATCACCAAAAATGCTTAACCTCAGCACTTTCCACACTTTTTTTTCCCTGCAAATCATTTCCTTTTAGTCACCCAGTAAAAAGTGCTTATCTGTACCCAGGACTTTTTTATTTTTTAAAGGAACAGCTCGATCGTCAGGTTGATAAATGGCATTACATTACATTATCCTAATGGCTTCCTCCTGTGGCTTTATGTGGAAAATGTGGCTTAGCATATGAAAAGAGAATTTGGAATAAACAGGTACTGTAAATGCACCATTTTCATGCTAATATTGATTGTTACTAAATTATTAAGGTAATGCAACTCAAGGAAAGGAATAAATGTATTCCTTTTCTTTCAAGCCCAAGAAAAGGAATAAATGATGATTAATAGTTTAACCAAGGGAGAAGTTTATTCTCTATAAAATGTCCAACCCATCACAACAAAATCTCACAGGGTGTCTTTAGGGGGGGGGGGGAATGAACAGACTTGCTGGAGAACGGCCCTTGCAGAATATTGAGCAAAAGAAAGATCAAAAGACAGGTCAGGTACTAATTAGAACCACCAACTCAAGTTATGACATTTAAAAGGTTGTTTTTAACTTCTTTGCTTCTATTCACTAAACTGTGAGAGTTCGAGAGTTGGCAAAAAAATGTTCAAATTGCAAATTCACTAAAGCCAACCAGCATATACACTCACTAAAAAAATATATCACAAATCGCATACACTCATCTGCAGGAGAGTGTATGTGAGTTCAAGAAAGCGGTCAACCCGCACATTCGCAATAGCAGGCAACTCTGAGATTCCTTTCAAGCTACAAATGCTTCTTGAAACTAGCAAAATGTGGAACACCTCCCATTATAAACAAATGGGGATTTTCTAAATAAATTCATTAAAAAGAAAAAAGAAAAAAATGGGACCTGTGTGCAATATGGCAGAAAATACCATGGAGGGGTCTATTGCCTATATACTGTATATATCCCCATCCTAGTATATACCTCTACTAATATATATACAAAGGAGAAAGTTGTCTTAACTTCTTCATCAAGATCAGCATTTTTAGTTATTACTTTAGTGTTCCTAAAAAGGTGGCAATAAATTCAATGTTTCAGTCTTTATTTTCAGTGGCATAAAATAATGATATAATCCAGGGGTTGTTAATGAGCCAGACACACAAGCCTTCATAACGTTTTCTATTTCAAGTGTAATATCACATCCATCTTTCGCTATGTACCGTATATACACATTTTAAAGTCTGTCTGCTGGACTATTCCTCTTAGGGTTGACTGCTATTGTTTTAATATTAATATGCTCACATACTACATTTCTAAAACTTGGCCCACATCCAACTTTTAGTATTACAATTGACAAAGTTAACATCAATCCAGTTACCAAAGCAAAATGCCCAGAAGTAAAATCCAATTTCTTACCCTGCTACTCTATTCACATTCACACTCATGTTGAAATATATTGCTTTCCTCCTTCCATCCTTGACAAAAAATGTTTTCATTCCTTATATTTGCTATGTCTAAAAAGTTTTCTCCATGTTTTATATATGCTTTAAGTCAAGGCTATTGGCAACTTAGAAATCCCTGCATTTCATATTTCTTCTTCATTCATGTTGCAACAATGCTATATCATTTACCTAACCATCACAACAAACAAGTTGAAACAAGTCATCTCCCGGATTGTGAAGGACCCACCTCTGAGTTTATTATAGAAAAAGGTTTGAAAAGTTATTACCTCTTAACCTCACAGTTTAGAGAAGAACCCCCAAGCTCACTAATAACCCAACCCACTGTTAAGTGCATTTGTTTTTAGAGGGTATCCTTATGAAGGATGACAACGATTGTCTCGTAAGCCAGCAGATGTCGTTATAGTTATATCTCATTGGCTTCAGACAAGGGTGAACTACCTGTGCAATACACAATGGCAACTTAGAGGTGTAGTTAGATCATTGAAGGAGAACTCCCACCATTTTTAAAACTAATATCTGTTAAAAATATATATATAATAGTACCGTATGGTGCGGTTTACTTTTTAAAACTGTTCTAGTTTTTAATTAATATACTGTCTGCATATTAGCCATTCCTGTCCTACTAGACAAACACTCTGATTGCTTATCATACTGCCTAGGTTCCAGAATTCCAAAATGTTGTCTGAATACAGAAATACGTGCCTGTTTATTTATTCTTCACTAAGCAGTTCAAGACCTAACAATATGATCTAAATTCAGCCATGAAATGCTAATTTTTCTGTTGTTTTAAGTTTTAAGTGCACTTGGGTCATCTGAGCTATAGATTATAAAGTCTGTACTGCTGAGGTCAAAAGTTTGGTATTGATCAGTGACGTCAGACCTTCATGTGTTTTTTGACAAAGTAAGGTATTCTCTATTAACGCTATCTTCCTCTGATCTTTAAATTGGTGTTGAGTAATGCAGAGCTAAATATATCGTTAAATCAGCAAAAGCTATTTTTTTTAAAAACAATACCTCTCCCCAGGAAGCAGATGGGGGCTCCACCGGTGGGTAATACTTTGGTATGTCCCATGCTACTTCAGTCATATACCATTTGAAGTCCTTGCATTTCAAATGCTTTCGAAGTTCTTTCTGGGAGGAGATGTCTCCGGTGGACAGATGTCTATACTCCGGCCGTCTCTGGTATATGTACTCTGCATACTCATCCATCCATGTTTCAGCCACACGCTTCAAATTCTAAGATACAAATACACAAGAATAATAAACCTCTAATGTGACCACAGTCCTTTCCAATTATTTCATGCAGCATTTTACATCATGTAATTATGACCTTTGTGTGATACATTCAGATTAATGACTCAATTAGTTTATTAAACGAAAAAGTACTGAAATGTAACTGCACTGTTAGGATTAATGAAACCCAAATTAATCAAGAACTAGAAACAGCATTAATCAGACTGTTCCTCTGTTAACCTTTTATTGTCTTAAATAAGTATTTCACATCACATCTATAAAGTCTTTTAAGATGTAAAGGTTTTGTGGAGAAGGATCTTGATCATGTACACTGTATTCAGTTAGCTAAATAAAATACCACTTTTTTTTACACCCATATCAAATCGGGTCATGGAAACTTAAACACAAAACCTTTAAAACCCAAATCCTTTCTGTTTTGGGATTTTAGTTGTGCGCTTTATTCACTAAATGGAGCATTAGCATGAGAGTTATGGTTTTATCTCCCTCGCTGCAATATTCATTATGAAAGGGCTCGACAAACACCAGGGTTTGCAAAGCTACCATTATTAATCCAGCACCCTATGCTTTCTTGTGGGGGAGAGGTGTAGTGGGCGCACTTTACATGACCCTGCTGGCTGCATCATGGCACACGCCTCACCACGCCCCTACAGGAAAGCATAGAGTATCGAATTCACAATGGCAGAAGATAGGTAGTGGTGTGGCTGGTCTCCACGAAGAGAAGGGGATTAGTGTATATGAGTGTGTGTATGCTATAGTGTCAGAGTCAGCGAGTATGTGTGTAAATGTACAGTGCTGGGGTCAGTGTGTGTGTGTTGTATAGTATAGTCTCTGTGTGTGTGTGTGTGTGTGTGGGTGTGTATACTGTAGTATCCATGTGTATATGCAGTGCTAGAGTCAGTATGTCGACAGTATAGTAGTGGCAGATTCAGTGTGTATGTGTCCATAGTGTTAGTGTGTGTTTTTATATATGTATGGTGTTGTATGCCAGTGTGTGTGCGTACATGTGCATAAGAGTGTGGTTCTAGCGTGTCTGGTGTTGTTTGTGTTACAGTATGGCATTAGCATCAGTGTGTACGTCGGCATATAGTGTTAGAGTGTGTATTAGTGTTTGCGAGGATAAGATGTTGGTATGTGTCTGCTACTGTATGGTATTAGAGTGTGCTAATGTATGGCAAGGCTCGATAAACCCTGGACACCAGAAAAATACACACACTGAGAAGCGGCCCCGTGTAAAGTGTAATTCCCTATGCGTGTAGACCTCCAAGAAACCTCATTGATTTTACTGATCGTTATATAAGGCTAGTCGATCTCTTGTTGAAAGAGAAGCTTATTAGAAATGGGCATTCATAATTCCCAACTCTTCCTTTAGGAGGTTCTGCAGGAAGGTGGGAGCCAGTCACAAGGAAATTAGAAACTGAGAGACAAGTATATACTTAGTATTTTCAGAATACTGAACTGACTTGCTTGCACGCATTAAAATGCCCTCTTGTGGTGGTGTATGGTACTGGTGGCACCAATAACAGTAATTAAATTGTTAACCCTATATTAGGTAAAGATGTTAAACAGAACAAAGCAAAATGTTACAATGAGTTTTTACAACAGCAATTAAAATGGATTTTTTAAATGTTATTTTTGCTAGAATAAACAGATCTTTTAAATCCTTGTGGCAGCTTTGATACTTTACAAATGTATGCGCATATAACACTATTATTTTCTTCTTAAGAAATATATCACAACAGCCTTTTTCCTTCTATAAAGAAGCAGCTCTTAAATATTTCACATTCGGAGCTTTTATTTACCAGCGTGTGTTATGCTCATATGTTTGTAAGTTTTATTAATCCTGCTGTGTTATTATTAAAACTGCCCATATCCCAAAAGAACATGGTGATTTGCTGAGTTTTATTTAACTCAAAATGCCCTAACAGTTGGGCATACAACACAGGGTTCTGTCTAATTAAATCTTAAGCGTTCTGTTTAGAGGTTGCCTTTACACGTCCAGCATAATGAAAAAATAGTTTAAAAAAACAATAAAAGAATCAACATATGTTTTGGTAAGTTTTAATGTTATATCTCCCAGAGAGCTTTTATATTTTTTGTGACATTTTCGCTTTGCAGAATTGTTTTAACAGTTCTTGAACACTGTAACCAGCAATTAATAAACCCCCCCACAGATCATCTAGCATAAGGTGCAAGCCACTGAAATAATGCATATCTCTTTCTTCTGTACCAACACCAGCAAGCCTCTTCTTGGAGTATAAAAAAATCTATTTAAAGTTAATTTATTTTTAGGATAAAAATTTACAACGGGTATTCCCTAGTTTGCTTATATTAGTTTATTGTTTTTTTTCATTCTCATTAAATAGAGCATTTATTTTTGAAAATCATATATGAATAAAATTGCTAAACATGTTTTTTGTTGGATAATGGGATAATGCTCTAGCCTATCTCATATTATGTGTTTCTTGTTAAAGTTCTGTGCGTGTCAAAAGCTTTTTATAGAGGCAGAGTTTTTAATGTATAGTACCTTTAATGCAACTTATATTCTGTGGCCTTGTTTTCTTTTATTTTTCGGTAAGGGCAGCAGTGTTTGGCCATGCCCACTCCCCACCCACTTTCCCTCCTACTTTTATGTAGCTCCACCTCCACCCAAAGCCACTCCTACAAAAGATGGGGAGCTCTGGGTAGCAAACCTGAGAAGTTCCCAGTTATGCTCATAGTATAGACGTAAAGTGAAATTTAAATACAAATACAATATATTTCTTATGTTAATTAGTACAATTTTTGTATCATGTAGATCTAGAAAAAACAGATCTGCTTTAATAGGGCGGAAAAAACTACAACATGACTACTTCAGGACGCTCATCCATAGATACTGAACTACAGGGAGAGGTTTTGCATTTATACTGTTTATGTTCTTCTGTTATTCTTGAACTTATTTCAATAATATTAATATCATACTTTCCATGTTTACAGTAAATGCTCAGTATAAATCCTAAATCATCCAGGGGCATACATTCCAGACATGAGTTTATCTGTTAAAAGAGAATCACCCATTTTCCCAAATCCAGTATTTTATATAATAAATAAGATATGACTAAATTAACTATTTAATGTTGTTTATAGCTCATAAAAAGCAACATACAGTATATGGATTAGAAACCACATGTATACCATAGGAACAGCCATTTTAGCTTTCTGTTAACAGGAGCTACATGACTATTCCGCACCCCTTATGTTGGGGTGAGAAAAGGTAGGAAATTAATCAGGTACTGTTCCTTACCATATGTAGACACAAACCGTATCTAACCCTTTTCAAGATAAACTTAACCTAAAACATGTGCTGATTATATATTTTGGAGGAACAATGAAACAGAACACAACCTGCAAATACGTTATAAATTAATAGTTTTTATGTGGATTAATTTTTCATTAATGGCAAACATATTATAATAACCATGACTGTCTTAGTTAACATATAAAAGTAAATGCTTTGAGATTAAATTACAGGGCTGTCACATCTATGGGACAAAAGGGTCAGGTACCCCAGGGGCTACGAGGCGAGGGGCACACTTTAGCCGCCCTACAGCTCTGACATCAGCCATTCTGCATCCTCTGAAATTGCCTGTTACGCCAAGATCCCTGGTTATGGCCCTAGTTATACCATCTATTATCACGTCCACATTGAATAAACATCGGGAAAAGATGACTTCTCGAGCAATAAAGAAAGCAATCGCTGTGAATGAGGGAACCCACGCTGTGTCTGTTGCTATCCTCAGATTTGCCGCTGATATTTTGTATTCCATTGTGGTTACTGCTACAGCTGTCAGGTTTGGGTTTTCTGGTTGAACTTTGCATCATTTTGCTTTTACAGACATATTCTTGTTGCAACAAGACATATGGATTTTGTTAAATGTTAAAGCAAAGCTGTCATCTAAAAGGAATACGGAAAAGCCTTCTGCAGGATATTTGTTGTGCTTGTGCAATAGTTGGCAAAAATATGAATCATGATTCCCCCAACTGATATGCAAATGTATGTATGGGATCCAGTGTGCTCTTTTATGGGTGGGTGCCACCTTAGTACTGTTAACTACATTCAGCATGAGCTGCAGGCTAGGGTTAAAGCCACTTGGTTGTAAGGTATGCTCAATGCCAGACTGAGGATGATTAACTGGCTGTGGCACTTTAAGGCCAGTGGCTGCTTATTGCACATTATCCAGCTGGAGGCTGCACACTTCAGGGTAGGTATGCAGCGTTGATGGCCATTGGCTAACCAGGTAGTTGCCCGGTGTGCCAGGTAGTAAGTCTGAGCCTGATTAAGCTTGTGTTGTTGTTTTTTTTAAAGGTAAGCAGTTTTACAAACAACTAAATTCTGTGAAACATATAGTGTGACATTAACATTATCAAGAGTAGTACTTGAGACATCATAATTGTAGTATTTATGCACTGTTACTTTGTGTTGTATACTTCTGCAATTACATTATGTTATGTTGTTCTTATCTTTAGAAAGTTATCACCATGTATTTTTCGTTAAATACAACAGTAACTGGCACTGCCTCCTACAAATATATCACAAACCACAATGAATTATAACAAAGCTCTGGCTTCAAAGCTTTATATATTTATATATATAAATATATGGAGCCCTGGAAAAACTTTTCTAGAGCCGGAGTGGTTCTTTTATTTAGCTTCCTGCGGTCCTTGTGGTGGAGAGATTACTATGGTTGTAGTCCTCCATTGAATACATAGCAAGGCACTACACCTACAGGCATCCTTACCATACATTTATATACACTTGGAGAGGGGGTGGGGATATACATAAATAGTAAAAAAAAACCTATCTAGAATATAATTTACACTTTATCTGAAATAAATGAGGCTCAGATGGAAGTGTCAGGTCTAAAAAACAAAGGCCAGTTCATTTACTAGGCTACCTAAAAAAAACAATCAGTGACTTATTTTGACCTTCTCCCCTTTATTCTTCACATCCAGTCACTCATAAGATCCTGCCGCCTTCACCTGAGAATCATCTCCCTATTCCCTCCTTTCCAAAGAAACTATTTGTCATGTCAACGTGCAAGTTCAACACATGATCAACCTCCAAGTAGGGAGGTTGTCCTGGGTCAGGTACTGGGCAGCACCCAAGTTAAATACCTCCTTGGAAACAATGGACCGTTTTAATGCTGCCGTTTTAGTGCTGCCTTATACTACTCTATACGACCTAGAATATACAAAGAATATGTTTTGCTCGTTTCTCTCATCTAAGATTCTACTAAACAGAAGAAGCCAAAACTAGAAAAAAAAGTTGGTTTGTCTGAACTAGCAGTAGCAGTCACCCATTCTGCTTTTTACATATACAGCACCATTCTGCGTGTTACTTAGCAATGCATTGAAATACAGACTTCCAAATTTCTATGAATATGTAAATAGATCCTGAGAGACCTGTGCTTTCCATCCAGTTATGTGTCCTGCCTTTGGCACTATTTATGTATCGTCCCCCTGTGCAAAATTAAACTTCAGATAGCATTGAGTGGTCACGTTCTGAAAATCTCCAAGATTCTTGTTTTAAAATAAGAAATAACAAATTAGTTTTGATGAACATTTTCACACATAATACATTTCTAAAAACCCTAATTTTATTACGAAAAAGGTGTTTTCTAATTTCTTTGGTTTTTTTCCCCCTATTCCCTCAGGTAAAAACGTCAAGAGTAAAAAATATGTAGAAGCCAAACCACTAGGTGGCACACTTGCAACAAGGAAGCCAATATTTTTACATATCCCAAATATTTAGAAATAAACGGCATGTCTTTAGATATTCACTCTATATATGTGATGCCAATCATTATAGTAGTAGGTTTCGCATTTTCCTGTGTCTTTCTCCCTGCAAATTTCAAGAACCATCATTTATTTCCCTTTTCCATTGAATATTAGAATCGGTATGCCATTTAAAAATACACTGAGGTATTTTTGACTTGCTGTGGTTAAACATGAATTTATTAACTTTGCATTGACATTGCTTACATTTAAATACAAAAGCCTTTCTCTGGAAGCTGCCTATATGGTTGTTTACAAGCATTGTATAGTACTATATATGTACATTGCAAAAATGCAAACTCGATTTGCGTTTAATGCTTTTGAGTAATTAACAAATTCCAACTAATTCTAAATATATTTTATACTGGTATATAGAGAGAGGCATTGGTTTGAGGAGTCCCGTTGATTGATCTGTTTTCCTCTGCAGAAGGTTTTAATATTGCTGTATGCTTCAAAGTTCAATAACGTTGTTTCTGTAAGTCAAATTGTTATGCTATCTACTACTTGTTATGTCCTGTACACGTGGAAAGTCCTTCTAATATAACATATAAATCTTTATTATACAAAAACACATACAGCACTCAATTATTGGACAAGAAAAAATCTTCTAGAACAAATCCGATCATATGAAGGTACTAAAATTGCATATACAAAGTAGCCTGTATACACTATGGCAATAGTATAAATAACAATAAAGCGTTGGCACACCAATTATTCACTATGACGTGAACGGGACTGCATGGTAACTTGTATCTATTACATTATATTATCCCCCTTATCGTGTGTCAATCTATCTTAAATTCATATATACACATAAACCGTCCAATCACGGCTATGGAACTAAACCAAAAGTGCTCCAATGCTTACCCATTATGTAAGTATGACCTTCACTTCCCCTACTTCTTATGTCCTGTCTACCCTTTGTACGGCGTTACAGAATTTGATGGCTCTATATAAAACCAATAATAATAATAAAGTACTGGTGTATAAATATTTGTGGTATATGTCTTGATTTATCAAGCAGAACATTTTTAATACACATACTGTAACCTAGATGGGACCAATTCGAGGTATTTAGTAATTTAGGAATTAGATCGGAAAGCTCTCCCTTCTCATGTTTTTATTGTTGTTAATGACCACACATGGAACTCTCCGGGTCTGACTTCAGTGGGCAGCCCAGAAGTTCCCAGGTAAGTCCCTGCGGTTTAGGACCTGTGCATCACCCCCTAATCTTACATTTAAGAGGTATGACACATTCATTGTGTTTTGTGAAAAGTACATACGCATCCTTTTTGTCTGTGTACCTAAGGGCCAGAATTTGTTCATTTCACAAAGCACTTGTTGTGCCGCCTTTTCATTTGGGGCAACCTAATTTTTTGGGGAAACCTTTGCATTTTTTTCTGACCATGCCACAGGTTGGAGGGTCATGGAAATATAAGCATTTGAATAACTCTGGGCTGGTATAATGATTACCTTCCCAGAGGTGGTAGCCATTATTAAACAAAGGACAAAAGGAGGTTGCACACTATTTTACCACTTGTGCCAGCTGAGTATCAGCCAAGGGGATCTGGGTGACCTTCCCTGAAGGACACTCTATATCCTGAAGGACACTGTATATACATACCTGGGAACTCTCCAGGTTTGACCCACAGAACTCTGGGTGAAGCTCCGGTTCTCTGGTTGAAGCACCGCTTCTGCGGTTCTCTGGGTCAACACCTTTAATCCTCTGGGTTGCGGGAGCAGGGTCTTGACACGCCCGTCTCCCTGGCCCATTTAAATGGGGAACACCAACTGACATCAGCAGGAATACCCCAAATGTAATTGGGAATATCCCCAAAGTCAGCGGGACCGCCCACTGACATCAGCAGGAGCGCCCACTGACATCAGCAGGAGCGCCCACTGACATCAGCAGGACTGCCCAATGACATCAGCGGGCAGTTCAGGCTATGTCCCTCAAGGGAAGGCTCCGGGTAGCTTGAGGTCAGAAGTTCTCAGGGATGTGTATATACCATACTGCTTTCACAAACTTTGTAAAACTTTAAACCATACCTTGACAGCCTATTGGATATACTGCTTTAAACAGTCTGCCCTCCAAAATAACAAGGGGCACATCAATGCAGATGCAGAAATGTATTAGAAAAGATGGTCAAATTGTGGGTCACATCTAGGGGGGCATATGACTTATCATTGAAATGAAGAAGGTTCAAATATCAGGCCCTGGTCATAATACAGGAGAAAAAAGGGGTTGGTTTAACTGGGTCTGTGTTCCAATAGTATGGTGTATGGTGGGTTTGTTACAATAGGATAGGGGGACAATGGAAGGAATTAGAATGAGGACGAAGGGTATTAGAAATTAGAAAAAAAATGTTTTTTTATATATATATACATATGGGTTTTTTTTGGTCATCACAACTATTGTCCACTGACTGTTTGTGAGGCAGTCCATTGAAGCAAGAACAGTCAGAAGTCGCGATCATTTACTATTGGATTTACCATACGTCCATATGGCTGTGAAGGGGTTAATATAGTTATTCCTTGTTTACTTTTGCTTTCACTTAGGTACCTAAAAAGGTTTTATCACCCCTTTTTGTTAACCTGGCATTTTTCTCCTTTGTGTGTGTTTTGGTAGATCTGATAGAGTGTTTTGCCTCCTTAAGTTTATAATTCCTGAATGCTAACTTTTTCTCCTTCAATATGTGAAGTGCCGTAGTGGTTTCCTTGTTCTTTTATTCCTACTAACAAGTTGCCTTTAACAAAAGATCTCTAAAATAATTCAATTTCTACTGAACTCCAGCTAAAGATGTCCAGATCATCAAAGACTCCCCTACACTTCTTTCCATTTTAGAAAAATCAGATTTAGTGGCGCACAATGCAACCTCTTTCCTCATATTAAACCACACTGATTGATGATCACTGGAGCCAAAACACTCTCCTACAGTGAAATCAGAAATCAAGTTTCCATTTTTCAAAACTAAATTTACTAAAGCCTCCTTCCATGTTGGCTCCCCTATGAATTGCCTTAAACACAATCCCTGAAAATAATTTAGGATGTCTCCTAATTATAACTGAGCCACGTTATACATTTAACCAGTTTATTGTGCGACGTATTCAATAGAAACACAGAGAAACACAATTCTCCCAAAGGGTTAATGTTAAGAACATAACGTAATCCTTTTTACTCCTTCTTTCTATTATTCGCATTCAATCAGACTTTGCTATGATTCCTCCGCTCTTCTTCGTGTCTTCAAAACACAACATGTCCAATCATCTATTTAATAACTCAGAAAACATTATTTGATCCCACTGTGCCGGGGAATTTAATTATCCCCTGTCCTATTTACTATAATCTCTGCAGCGTGCACATGCTGCATTGTGTTTTTACAGTCACTGACTGTCACCCACAGTGCATATCTTTTTCCCTTGCGTGGTTTTCTGGCTCTTTTCCGCACACAGTTTAAATTTGTTTGTTTAAAATCCCAAACCCTGTCAGTACGGTGTAAGTGTACAATAACAGTAATTATCGCAGGGATTTCTGATGCCTCAGCAACACACAAGTAATTTACCTATACCTTTCCCCCCCTAAAAAAAGAGTAGCAAAATATTCTATTTAAAACGTGGTTTATCCATGCAGACATAGTTTTCAATTTAGAGAGATGCTATAATGAAAAACAGTATAACCAAGTACAAACCACAAGAATTGGAAGACTTCTTAGACGCCATTATGAAATCTTGACAGGCATCCAAAAACAGAGCAGGCAAATTGAAATTCCTATTGATTTTAACCCATTCAGGGACCAAGGAAATATTTAACACATTTTTCTTAAATGGTTAAACAAGCGAAGGGGTGCTTTAAGTGTTAGATTTATAATGCTGGCAAAAAGTGGTTATGTAGCAAACCCAAAGACAAATTGTTAAGTTTTGTTAGGAAAAGAAATTCAGCATACACAGGGAATAGGAGTCAGAAAGGAATGCTGAGTAATCAATGAATTTTACTTGATACAGCATCCCTTATGGGCTATCTGCTCTGATTTGCTCTTAAAAGCCTCTCAGAAAGCACTGACCTGTAAAAAATGCCTGCGCCATTACTAAACAAATAAATAAATTAGTGTTGTTACATAGAAGCACCCTATGCCTTGGCTGACTTGTTGCCACAATGTAGCTGTTACACGGTAACTGCACATAAATCCTCTGAACTATTTAGCAAACAAGAGAAAAAGCGTGTGTATATGTATGCATGTAGCAAATTAATAGTTCAAGGTTTTCAAGGTTAGAGAGGGGGATAACCCCAGTAATGAGGTTAGACCAATATTTGTGGACCAATATATAGTCGGGTGGGAGATAACAAATGACGTAGCTTCACTTAAGGGAAGTTATTAATCTCTTTATTCACCAAAGTGCAGTAGTTTGGCCAACAACCTTTTTGATTAGGTGATGTTGAAAGAAAGAAAAAACTATTTAGATAAGTGCAATAAGTGTTCCCATTTCTCCAATCCTTACACGCTGATGAGGAAGTATAAAAGGGTTATCAAACATTGCCAATAATATTATTTTGGATTTGAGGAATAATGCAGACCCTCCAGTTAGATGGAAAGATAATCACAGGCACACTAGACACATGTCTCAAGTGCTTTAATGGCTAATCCGTCGACTGCATCCCCACCGGCGATGTATCAGTAGCTGCACAGTTTGGGCTACTGTTGTCAAGTTGTCAGCCACTTAGTGGGGTCAACAATTGTGAGGTTATGTGGCCTAGTATTACTAGACCAGCAACTCTCGCCACATGTGCAAAGGGGTGTGGAGTCAGACACCTGTCCAGTAGAATGACCCAAAAATCCATGCACCTAGGGGACCCTCATTGATATTTACCCCTGTAAAATACTTTAATGTTTGGTGTTAGGTGCATTTAGAAGGTTAAATATCAAAAACCTGCCCACTGCAAATGCAGTATTTGTACAACCTTTCAAATATTGTATGAGCTACAAGCATAAACCAATGAAAATATTGAATACTACTGTATGCTTTAATGAGCAAAATTGTGTGGGTTTTTTTATTTAACATTTTTAGCTATACGTCTGCATGCATTCAAACATATCACAGGTTTTCTGAATTACTTACTCTTGCCAGACTTGTTCCCGTTGGGACTTTGTAAGGCACATACTTCCTGTAGATGTGACCTACTCTGGAACAAGGGACATCAAACATTTCCCCTCCGCACATCCACACCTAGGGGCAAAAAGACGAATGCGTTAGCATGATAACGGTGTGCTTCATGGTACTTTTTTTTTGTATATTCAAGAAATATGCTCACGTGAAGAAAATATAACTGTGTTACATTAAATATTCACAAATTACAGCCAAAGAAATGGAATTTGTCTGGGTGTCTTGGATCCATTGCTGGTGTAAGTAGTTCAGCGTGTGTGTGTATGTTGATATCATTGGTTTTATTCAAGTCCATATTCTCCGAGAGGCTTTTAAGCTTCTCATACCATTTCAAGCTCTGCATATAAACAATAGCTATCTACTTACAATGCCCCTGGCATGTAACCAGACAGTGTACTTTCCTCTCTGAAGTGACAGGAGTCTTAGCAAAAGAAAGAACTGTGTGGGAATTCTATGGGATTACTCTTTTTTTTTATTATTTCTTATTTTCTTAAACCTTTCCCTTGTTGGTGACCCTGCAGGTATTTTATTTTTAAGATCTATTAGGCATTTGTATAAAAGTAATAAAAACTTTGCATAGCTTGCAAACTTTGCACAGTGTTTATGGTAAGTGTTTATAGCATAGTATACTTCTGACTTCACGGTTGGAACAAATGCATAATTTTCCATTACAAAAAGTACCAAGAGTAATTTTGAGATGGAAATAATAAAAACATTTTTTTAAGTACATACAAATTGGGATTTATGTACTAAAGTTGTGTGTTTAGGCTGTTGAGTTCATTACACAACAAAACGGCCTATCCCTGGCAAGTTTCTCCTGCAAAAAACATCTGAGTGAGTATAAAATACATAAAAAGGGTTAGCCAAACATTTCTTGCTGGTAGAGGTTTACTGGGGTTAGTCCATCATGTATATTTAATTCAGATGAGTTAAAATCCAAATGCAAAATGTTTGAATGAACAAACCCAAATCATATGAATGCTCATATGTGCTTGTTTGTGTGTATGTATATATAATACAGTCATACATGGGAACTCTCCGGGTTTGGCCCAGAGAACTCCACTTCTCAGGTTCCCCATGTCAACATCTGCATCCTCCGGGTCGCGGGAGTGGGGTCTTGACTCGTCACAATCCCCACCCATTTCCCCTGTAAAAGGGTTTCCAGCCACTGACGTTGGCGGGAACTCCCCGTGTGGTGATCTGAGGTTATACAGGACGCGCGTCTCAGCAGCATGAATAACAGAACGAGCAGGGGGCTGAACGCATGGGCTGCGTCTCGGCTCCCCTGCTCGCGGCAACGCCGCAACCGCCGGCAAGGTAACACACAGAGCTTTGAGAGATTTATTGAAACCAAGTCCCAGGAGTGCCGGTAACTATTTTTGGAATCTATATGCATTACTGCTCCAGTTACCAGGCACCGGGCAGAGTAATTTGAAATTATTCTAGCCTTGGTGCCCGAATAATTATAATTTTAATAAAGACAGAAGGCAAGTATTTTGCATATCTTCCTTTACTCTCACCAACAGCAGCAAAGAAAGAGTTAAAAACACAAGTGAAAACAACCAATAGAAACAGTACATAGGTGTTATATAAACCCCTTAACTATCTTCCTCTTCCTCTTTCGTCCGCTGTGAACCGGAACTGAAGAACGCAGCAAACCATCTAGCAATGTAAAACCGAACCCAACACTCAGAACAGGGGCTCGAACTGGAACCAAAGTCAAGAGCAAGGCGACAATGCACTCCAACTGGGACACGGAGATGGTATCAAGCTGAAACAAAGAGAGAGACATAACAGAACCAAATTCTTCACAAACATGGGAAAACACAGTAGGACGAGCATCACTGACAGTCATCACAAAACGAATTCAAACCAGGCTTACTTACCCAGAGTGTACACCTAACCATCGGGAGGGCAGGGAGGGAAAATACTCGCCTCCTGTCTTTATTAAAATTATAATTATTCGGGCACCAAGGCTAGAATAATTTCAAATTTTAAGGCAAGACAGGAGGCTTCGTATTTTGCATTTTTAACGCCGGAAACCAACGCCATTGCCCCTGAAGAAACCGGGCGAAAATAACATGCCCGAAAGGTGGAGGCACGGGACCAATCCGCCGCTCGCAGAATAGCCACTAAAGCTCCACCAGCCCGAAGGGCACAGGAGGCCGCAGCCCCCCTGACGGAAAAAGCACCGGTGCTCTTGTAGGAGAAGAAAAACAGCCTTGAAAGGTTTCACAAAGGAGAGGAGGAGTTGAGATGTCAAGACCGCACGTATCGACGTCGTGCGTGACAGAAAGTCCTGACACACCCGGCGACACATTTTTGGGTCGTCTAGAAAAAACGGCTAGGATACAGACGAGAACAACTCAGGGGAGAATAGAGACAGCAAGAGCATCCAAAGCGCTAACATCCGAAACCCTATGAAAGCATAAGAGATACAACAGAAGGGAAAGTTTCGCCGACAACTGTCGGAGGGAGAGCGTATCGTTGTCTGGCCATCCCGAAGGAAATCTAACACGACAGCTACTTCCCACAGAGAACCGTAGCGCCGAAGGACGGGATAAACGAATACCACGCAAAAGGTGGCAGACTAAGGGAACCAAGGGGATCCATGTGCCGTCCCAAACTCCAAGGAGCCCAGCCTCGCCAAGCCGTCCGGTATGACATACTGGTACCTGGAGCCCAAGATTTGCGGAGCAAGGACTGAGCCGCCTCCAATAGGCCCGAGACCTTACGGGGTCCCCTGAAATCGTCCATACGACCAGGAGGAGATGTCTTTCCAGGATGAGCGCATGAACCTGGACCTCCGGGCCCGTCAGGGGATAGTACAGAGATGGGATCTCCAGAGGATCCTGGGCAGATAACTGCAGCAGGGCTGGAAACCACGGCTGAGCATGCCACGGGGGGGGGGTCACCAGAACCAAAGGCCCCCCGTCCCAACACAGGTGATGGATGACCCTCAAAATGACCATCTGGGGATTCGTCCTGGATGCAAATAGGTCCAGGTGCAAGACCCGACTGAGAAGTCTCCAGTCGCTCGCATCCCGCCAGTGTCTGGAGAACCCTTCCGCCAAGAGAACCTCGGCGCCCGGGAGGTATCCTGCCGGCAGAGTATGTTGCACGCAAGGCAAAAGTCGAAAACGTCCTTTGTTACCCCCTAAGCGGTTGATATATCGAACCGCCGACATGTTGTCTAAGAAGCCTAAGAAGAGAAAGCGGCTTGGGACTAGTTCGGATTTGACAGAATAGACTAGAAACCAGAGTTCGTGAAGGGTCTGCACCACGAAATCGGTCTGGGCGAGCAGGGTCTCCCGGCAGCTAGAGAAGGGTAGAATGTCGTCTAGATAGACTATACGCCTGATACCCCTGGACCTGAAGAGAGCCATGACCGGCTTCAGGAGCTTTGTAAGGCACCAAGGAGCTGAACTTAGGCCAAAGGGAAGGGCCTTTAACTGCCATACCTGCCTGCCCCAGCGAAACTGAAGAAATCGCCCGGAATCTGGGTGATTTCCAACCTAAAGTCTCAGAAGAGACGGATCCCTACCATTTTGAAGTGGCGATAAACGAAAGCATTGAGAGCCCGTAGATTGATCACTGGGCGGAAGTCCCCGGTGCATTAGCATACTAGGAAAAAGGAGCTGAGGAAACCGATTGATCCTTTTGCCCGCCGGATAGCCCCCTTGTCGCGTAAGGTGCGGAGTTCTGCTACCATTAAGGCCTGATCGGTAAAGCCCTCTGAGATGTGGGCGGTCAGCGTACTTGAAAGGGGGAAGAGCTGAAAAACTATCTGGAAAACCTGTACCGTTAGGGGGATCCAAGGGTCCGACAAAATCCACACCCAGTCGTGGAAAAAGATGATATATGGCCCGCAACCCCGAGGAAGGAAACGAAGGACAAGAAGCATTCGGACTTACCGAAAACGGAGCGTCCCCTGGGAAATCCAGAAGCGCCTCTACCGTCTCCGCGTGGGTTGAAGGCCCTCTGTTGGAACGGAGTCCTGTAGTACCTCTGGTTCTGAGGGAAGTACCGGGAGCCTAGGGATGAACGGCTGGCGGCCAGCCCTCCCAGAAAAACGAAGGTCAGTCTAAAAGACCTTCCTCATTGACAGTTTGGCCTTATTCCATGATGTCATCAAGGATACGTGGCGGTTTAATTCCTTGACAAATGTGTCTCCAAACAGTAAGTGGCTGCACCTAGGTCTTTAGGGCCCAATTTCGCCAACCTGGGATCATCTAGGTGGGGCTCATCCACCAAATACTCACGGACGAAGCGTGAGTCAAAATCTCTGGGCAAGACCAGATTTGCTGAAGCCTCTGATTCACTAGATGAATCCGCGTGCCATACGTCCACTATAGATAATGGGTCATGCAAAGGAGTGTCAGAGGGTTTTGGGCGTTTGGCAGGTACCTTACCCTTGCCGACTGAAACACTACTGCCCTTCCAAGGCCGATTGGAGCCGGACGCCTCTCCTTCAAAGTTCTCAGATTCTGACTCCGATGGTATTGCCTCTGGTCTGGAGTGAGCAGGAGGCTGCCCTTGGGGCAAATTGGCAGACATTTTAGAGAAAAAGGATTCCACTGAGTTAGAAGACTTTGCCCCTAACCAGGCCATAAAGGCATCCTGGGATGGAACAGTATCCTGAGACATTATGTCTGTATAAGGTAGGTGATGAGAACAGAGGCTCAGCCTGTATATTGTGCAAGGCCACAGGGACGCAGCCCGTATATTGTGCAAGGCCAGAGGGACGCAGCCCGTATATTGTGGCCACAGGGACGCAGCCCGTATATTGTGCAAGGCCACAGGGACTCGGCCCTTATATTGTGCAAGGCCACTGGGACTCAGCCCGTATATTGTGCAATGGCCACTGGACTCAGCCCGTATATTGATGCAAGGCCACTGGACTCAGCCCGTATATTGTGCAAGGCCACTGGCGCGCGACTCAGCCCGTATATTTGTGCAAGGCCACTTGGGACT
>VKOC01017205.1:0-11228 GCA_009364415.1 Spea multiplicata
ACCGCAGGATTGCAGCTCTTGATTTATGGGATATTCTATTAGGTTCTGAACTTCATATTCTGGCTCTTGCTTCTGAGCCCATGGAAGGCAGGTGTTAGTTCATGTGAGGTTGAGCCCTCGCTGCATTTCAGTTTGTATGCTGCATATAAGACAAGACCGACGAGCGAATAAGGTTTGATGTTTTTGCACGGGGTGAGACATGGACAGACTTGGTGGCTGGAGCGCTATGTTACAGCTGTCCGTATAATATATGAACTGTAATGGGTCAGACAAACCAATCTACAGTCGTTAGGAAGCAGTCAACAAATTGTCAGGACGGGCCACCACACTGATCTAAAGTGACCTGCTGACCATCTGGACAGGCTCCAACAGTCCTAGATACAATGTAACGTGACCTCCTAGATGAGGAATAATGGGACAGGCTCACATAGTCCTGGTCTATATGTACAGCGTAAGACGAATGCCCCAGTTCTAGTGCATGGTAAGTCTTGGCACTGAGAGGGTAAGACTAAAAGAATATCAAGGTGCACCCTAAGAGTCCCTGCAGGGTAACCCGAGCCCATCCTTGTTTCAGCTTCTCACGGGGTGGGTGATAAATCCAATCATACCCTATTCTCCCTCCCCAGCAGGTAGAAGCTTGCAGAAAAAGTTATTATTGCCACACCTAGTTCCTAATATGTTCTCCACCTAAAACCAACACCCTTATGATAATATGGAATGCTATTGAACATACTATTGTCTACCGGCATATCACCTTTGCTAAAATATCCGTTTGTCTATCGATGTTAGAGGTGAGGCTTCCTAGAGGGAAATGGTGTATATGTCATAATATATTAAAATAAACTTTTGGTAAAGTTTTGCTTATGCTATTTCCAAAATTAGCTTTATGACAACATGTATTAGACTATTTACATCCTCCTATACTCGTTGACAAACATAGTTAGCCCACTTGGGACATTCTTTATACAGTGACCTAATAACTGGTTTTTGGAAGGTAGAACCAGTGACATCATCACGAGACGATACATAGGGTGTTGGATCCCGATCCTGTTATGGAAGGAATAGTTTTAAATCCTTACCAATCCCAGCTATGGGTGCAGTATTGGCTTGGGGAATGTTGTTGACTGTTAAAAAATATCTAATTATTATTTAATATAGTTAATACTTTAAGACCACGTTGTGACACCATAGGAGCTCACACTTAGTGACACACGCATGTTATGGGTGCTCGTCCCACTACAAACACAAGCACCACGCTCATCTTTCCAAAATATAGCCACTATGATTAGCATGTCTGCAAATATCTTGAGATGCTAAAACATAGCGTTGTCTACTCGGCCATGAGTCAGGCATCTGGTAATGCCGACAAATTAAAGTAAGTAGGGCAGCTAGCGCAATGATTATTCACCGTCCGTAAAACTAATTACTCAAAGCGGAATACAATGTTTTGGAATATCCAACACCCTACGCTTATAAATATATAAATGTGACACTCCTAATAAATGATCCTGCTAGTTATAGCCTAGCGATGACAGGACTCGAATCGTTAGAATGACCACATCAGAATATTTGAAATGCCACCATGGGTGCTAAATACCACAGCTGCTATAATGCCCTAACATGACAGATATATGTAATTTCCATGAAACTTTTCTCATAAAAAGCGTGTGTTCCTGCTAAATTATTTATTGCTAAAAGCTGGAAGGAGAACGTTCCTGGTATAAAAATGGTACTGAGGTTGATTTAATTTACGAAAGGAGGAGGCCTCCCTCATAGTGTGGGTTTAGCTTGGTGCCTGTTGGGTGGATTGTTGGGTCAGAGACAATGGTTGTTTACAGGTTCCTTTGACAACGTTAACGTCATTACTACAACTGTATTAGGTTGCTTGGCCTTTAGGTGAAGGTTCTGCCTTTTGTGGAACCAAGAAAGTTCTTAACTCAAAAATCGAGTGTTCGTACGAGACTGTGCATTACGTAAGGTCAGGTGTTTGGGCTTCTAAACGGCTAAATACTTGGTGGCCAGGTTCTCCAATCCCCTTTCCATAGCGGAATATTACACCTGGCAACAAAACAGTGACAGGGAATTCAAAGGATGTCCTAACAGATCGAGTGTGCATTGCTGAGTGACAGGATTCCTGTCTTGATGCCTCCCGGGGCAGTTTGCATGGGACAGGTTCTGTAAGTAATGTGGTTATACTGGCTTGGTGACGTTTCAGTGAGGCCTTCTCCTTGCAGCAGGTTGGGTGGTGGACGTTCAGAATCCTTTTCTGGAGTTTGCTCTTCCCTTTCTAGTTTCCCACTGAAAGACGTCGTGATCAGATTATTTTCTGTAGATTTTACAGAATCATATTTGTGTTTGAGACAGCATAGAAAATAAATGTATGCAGTATCCTGGGGGGTTCACTAAAGTATGACCTGAAGTGAAGTTTAAAAGGGGTGTAATAGGACCGGTCGGTTCAGCATTCTCTCCTGATCTGCCGCTCCAGATTGTGTGACGCAGCATGGCGCCAGCCACACAATTGTAGCATGTCGTCATGCATATGCAGCCATCAGCCCGACTAACGGCATCAGGTGGCCGGTGGCCTTAAAGTGCCAGGCTCCCCTCGCATTTGGCCAAATGCATCTCCTGCATGCAAAATAAGGCGGGGGGGGGGGGGGGGGGGCAGGGAAGGGGTTAACACATATGGGGGATTCTGCTAAAGGAGGGACCTCTCAGCTACCATATGCATTTAAGCGCATAAAGTGTCCTTATGATGAACAGAGCCTCTCGCGGCTGCACCATGAGGCTGTAATAGCCTTTTTGCCCCAAGCTTCTGCTTCATCACCAGTCATGTGGAGGATTCCCGGGCTTGGATTGGCTGCAGTTTGTTATTATTCAATTAATGCTGAGGACGGCCCTTCCTGATTGGCTGAGTCAAAGAATGCTGTCTGTACACAGAGTTTTCTCAATATTTGCTGAGTCAAAGTATATAGGAGAGGTTTAACTGAGCCCCGCTGTGATTGGTTGGCGGGAATCATTCCAGTATCCCTGGCTCCTGATTGCGCTGTGCGTGCCTGTACTGGTGTATGACACACGATCTGCGCACAATATTCTCGCAATACTTTGGGCAATAAACGGCTTTATTGAAATGCTGTTCTCCTCGCCGCCACACCTCTGACTTTGGTGTCGCAAAATACCAAATAAACTCTAAAATATATATTTTTTTAAATTTTACTGAGAGAGAGGTAGATACGTGGAACAGCTTAACAGCAGAAGCGGTAAAAGTTAATAAAGTAAGGGAATTTTAAAATGCGTGGGATAGGCGTGTGCCCGTTAGGTCCACGTCTTTCCACCAGGGAAAATGGGCAGACTTGATAGGATCAATCATCATTATGTTGCCATGAAGTTCTATGTAAATGTAAAGGGCTTTTTATAGGTATGTTTCATGAGGCTGAATGAAGCTGTATTTATGAACCACCCATCTGTTTATTTTTTTTTGTATTATTTGTATTATAAGCTGTTTTCACGGTACTCTCCCCCCTCACCAAAGCATCAAAAATATGTGTGCATGTACAGTATGTATGCATGAATGTACATATATATATATATATACATACACGTGTGTGTGTACAATAAAGGGTGCCACATGTTAACTTTGAAAAAATGTATCTTTATATTGGGCTACTTTATAGTTTCACAGGTGGACAATAATTGTTAAGCAAATAAATATTATTATGATGTCATTGTAGTGTTTCCTCTGAAGCTTTAACATCAAAATAAACACAAATTTAAAAAAGTTTTTCTCAAGAGCAAGAACCAATGACTGCCTGCTTTTGTGTCACATGACACTTAAGTGTTCCCGGACAAAATTACACGAGGCAAAATTTTACATAATTAAAGATTTGTTTTGGGGGGGCTGCGTTTGGGCATCAAGCAGGACTATGAATGCTAGTAATTCTGCATATTGTTTCAAAAATGTTAAATTCAACTGAGTTTTAATCAGCGGTGGGATACTTTAGAACCGTTTTTCAGGCAGGTAGCACATTTTCTCTAGTATCTTTTTATTCTGTTCCAACATTCTGGGCTACATACGTGGATAAAGACACATGCGGATGGGCAGCAGCTGCAGCCCTGCAGCCCTGTTTGGCAACAGAAATGATTGATTCGGAGTCCTAGACAAAGTTTTTGTTTCTTGCAGCATGAAAGGTTAGACCGCTCTGCTCTACTCCATTCTTGATTGCTGGAGCGTATAATAAACATTTACTAAGCGTCTAATTGGGATCCCCGTGTGACCGCCAGATTACCTGGTGTCCCCAGGTGCATTTCTATCAAATGGAAGGTCACTCATTAACCCTTTACTCTACCCGTGTGCAATGTATTCACCAGCTTAAAGGGACGCTCACTTAGCCTGCCATAAGCACTTTCAGTTTCCGTGTGATCCGTTTTGGATCATGGGAGGATTTGCCCTTTCCACACACCTTACCCCCCCCCACTACGTGCTGTACAGCAGTCTCCATGCACATCATGTACCCACCTCCAGTCAGCTTCAGCTCTGGTCCAGGGAAAGCTGGGGACAGGACCCGATTGCGCATGTGTGATTTCAATGGGTGCACTTTTCAGCCCCTGATTAATTGCTTGAAGCACCCAATAGGTGCCAAGAATAGTGAGACCATGTAGGAAGGGGCAACTGCTCCTGCGGGGCTGCAACTTCTAGATCAGGTAAGTGCTTAATTTTCTTCATTTTGGAAGAATGTATATTAGAGACGAACATGAAACATTTTCCAGAATACTTACATCAGCTAATGGATCATGTAAGTTATCTAATTTATCTTATTTTGAGATTCATCTCATTTTGTTCCAATAAAGTTCATTTATCCGCAGACCTGGAGGCTGTCATATGATATCTGATTGGGTGATTAAGAGTGAGCCATTCTATTGTTTACCCCAGTGCGCTGTAATAAGGAGTCATGCCGTTTGTCAAGTAGTAACAGAACTAGAACACATACACATTGCTAACGTGCAGCTGCCTTTAAATGAATATTATGAGCATTACAATGGTTCCCTTATTGTCTCCTATGCAGTCATATTCCAGATACCGCTTTCAGTACAGGGCATGCGTGATGTAATACTTGTGTCTGTGTGTTAGGATAGAAACTGTTTGTTTTGATAAAGGAGAATTTTATATTACAAAGTCTGGATTTTGTTGTCTTGTTCAACAGCTTTTGGCTATAAAGTCCTCTTTCTGACATGTTTGCCAAGAGATTTGAGGCATGGCTGGTAAAAGCAGAGGTTGTTAAATGGATAACGATGAGTGAGAAGTCAGTGGAGGGTTCAAGGGAGTCTAGGCATCCGTCTCGTGGAACATTAGAGTCAAGAGGGAGGTAAGTAAAAGGTAAAAGGATAAAGGCGATGGTCAAATAAAGGTTGTCACATATGATGGAAACTATGAGACTAAAACTGGGGCAAACTGTTAAATCTGTATATATAATCAAATCTATCTGGAGTTATGGAGCCATGGAGTTTTTGATGTCATTTGTATCACTAGAGGCATGATGCTTATGTCATGGAACCGCTCATAACGTTGTGTGCACTGGGGCATCATAAGAAGGACACCGCCAGTTACGGGGGAGTAAAACCAGGTTAAAACCTAAGACTTCGGCGCTAACTCCTGCATGGGACAGTCTAGTGTCCAATAGAGCCCTACCAATAAGCAATGTGTATTAAATATGCATCATTGGACCTCTTGGAGGAAAAACAATGAAGGCCTTACCTTTAGGAGAAGCTGCAGCTCCACGGCTGCAGCTCATTGCCCCCTTCAAGGTCTCATTTTTTTGAAGCAGCGAATCAATGATAGAAAACCACTCAAACTAAAATAAACAATGGATATGGGGGGTATCATTGGACCCCCTGCGACTCTTTTGCAAGCCCGAGCTAGAGCAGACTAATGTATCCATCCAATTATTAAACAAATTGAGGGGATAATGAGCAGAAAAAAATGACATTTCAAGACAAGCATTTAATTACTCTCAGAAACGATATCTTTCAGACACCAGGACATCGTATTTGTTTAATTTAACCCCTTAATGTTTGTTTTCAATGGATTTAGGGACCGCCCATTGTCCTTAAGGGGATATAGTGGAATCGATGGTGGGTTGAGGTCCATATTGAAGACCACAAAGATCTCACCTGGGCAGCCAGATTTCTAGTTGGATTGAGGGCGTATTTATAAAGTATCCCTCTTAACGAGAACAGTCACTTTGTGGGACACTAGGTCCCATAGAAAAGTCTGTTTAAGGCCCCACCCCTAGACATGCCTCTTACCACACCCCCTAAAACAAAATAGGACCTCATTGGCCAGTGAAAAATTGGGAGGTATGAAGAAGTTCAGGTCTTTTTATAAATTTGTTCGGCTCTTTTAATACATATGTTATATAATCTTTTATTATTATCTTTTATGTATATTGCATCAGCGCCTCTTATAGAGCATACATTCCAAGGGTCTGAAGAAACTCGAACCAACGGACTAAGGTCAATAAATACAATCTATATACATCAAAGCCTTATAAAGTCTACTATGATTGAAGTGTAATTAATAACAATCTTGAAGCTAGTGTTGACCAAACATACAGTATTTGCCCAAATAACCCCCACTTGTCTATTCTTTTTTTCCTGTTAATCCTTTTAGCTCTAATCTGATGGTTCATAGATCATGGTGTCTGGTCCTTCTAGCAGGATTACAAATATACCCGTTTCAGGTATAGGAACAATACTTTTTTTTGTGCTATTCAGGGTTTCAGATTCTGTGTTTGCGAACCTGCCCGAGAAATCGGCAGTTCCTTGTATGCAAAGGGCGCGACTCATAAGGACATATGTGTGCATGTCGTGTCGATGTACTTTTGTGCACAGATCAACTGTGCTTTCTCTGTGTTTGCCGGTAACTGGACATGCGGAACCCGTGTGTCCCAAATCGGACCAGTTCAGAATAAAAGTTTAGTTAAGATATTCAGCTAAGCCTTGTTAATTCTCAATAAACTGATGCTTGGAGCACACATGGTTAAGTTTCGTTGCAATAAGGTGTCCTTCCGAGTCTTGGATCCGCTCCACGTGGCTGCAGACATTTATATGTGTTTAGGAAGGAGACATTAGATCATGATTATTCAAATTAGTCTTTTCCTGATTGTCGTGTTGTCCGAGTAAACCGATGCAAACTGAGAAAAGGGATTTGAATGAGTTCAGCAGACTGAATAATATAACGATGGCCTGAATGATAACTAAATATCACCCCGTGGCCAGCGTGAAACAGGAACGGCCAATTCGTTTTGTTGAGCTTCTCGTTCTAGTAGCAGAAGAAGAACACAGGGCCAAATGACATTTGATTAGATGGGCTAAAAGTATCTAATAGGCTGATTCTAAACTTTGTATTTTTGAAGCACATTGTTACTTTCTTAATAGTAAAGCACATATATGACACATACGGTACATCCTGTGTCTATATGCAAAACCTGCATACCGTTATGATTCATGTCCTTGCTGAGAATACAGAAATGCCTTGCCACTATAGACCAATCATTACTGGCAAGTTGGCAAGAAGAAAACCAAAAAGACCCACTGGAACGGCATGCAAGGGAGAACCAGCAGGCTGACATAGAGAGCAGAAAAACACCAGTCAGGGGAGTGCAGAAAAATTATTAATAATTTTAATCATTTTATTTAATTCTGTACCTACCCTGCTGCCAGAGTGGTTAGATCTGCTCTCTTCCTTTATCTATAGCTGGTCTCCTCCCCTTCATTCTTGCAGCTGCTCCTTCACAGGCACAGGGTCAAGCCTGGGCAGCGGCACAGTTTGCAGGATGCAGACACAAGGTAGTGTCTTTCATACATGTATTGCAGCTGTTGAGATTACATTTCCCATGACTCTCAGCCAGTCTGGTATGTTAAGCATCATGGGAAAGGAAGTACTCGACAACTGGAATGCCAAAGGTTAGCTTTTATATTCCTTTGGATTGGTACTGCAGCTGCTGCAAAACTACCAAGTGTCCTATTTTGATTCCAAGCCTTTTTGTCCCTTTTTACTACCCTCTACTCTAACTACCTTCTTTTTTTGTAATATCATCATTTTGTAATATCACGTGCATCACAGAGCTACACTATTAACTCTTCTTGACTGCATCTATAATAATATTCTGCAGCCATATTGTTGGATGAGCTTTATGGCAACTGTAGTTATAGACTGGGGTTATGGTGGCCAACACTACACACTTACTGCAGCTCTCATGATATACAGTCAGCCATCACTGGCTGGACCCCATAGGTATTGTAGACTGGGGTAGTTGTGGTTAATCTTTACCAATCCAGCTATTATAAAGTTCTCATGTTGCGCCGGTACATGGTGGTCTGTAGCTACTACTACCATCATCATATAAGTTTCCTATTAACTAACATTTGCCGCCCATCAGGAAGCAACAACAAAGATAGGCAATGGAGATGAGGTAAGAAGCTATTGGGGTGCGAGAGGGGGAAGCTCAGGAGAAAAATCCTGCAGATGCCCACGATTATTTTGCATTATTTTGAGTGAAATATTTTCATTCTGCTTCTTTCCGTATTCTATCCGTCCAAACCGCACAACACAGAAACTTTGGAAAATGATGAATAATTCAGCCGTTGTAGCAGCTGTGTGTTGTATTCAGCGATTGTCCGTCGGGAAGCTTCCTGTAGACAGATGGGTTAAGCACATATAATGTCAGTACGGTGCTTGTAGTAAGGGATGGTCTATGTGTGTTATTTTTTACTTAAAATGAATGGAATTCCTTCTTTATTTTCTCATCCTCGGGACGCAGCAGCTCAGGTTTTTTTTCTGATCTCGTA
This sequence comes from Spea multiplicata, assembly GCA_009364415.1. Lineage (NCBI taxonomy): Eukaryota > Metazoa > Chordata > Amphibia > Anura > Pelobatidae > Spea > Spea multiplicata. Next base: position 8,845 of record VKOC01017205.1, read on the forward strand.
ACAACATGGTTGGGTCAGATTACAAGATGGCTGGAAAATGTCGTAATAACCTGAACACAATAATATTACCCCCAGCACTCCTTTCATCCTACGATCGTCGTCCATATCAATGGCGTCATCCTGTGCGGGTTATGGCCGACCAACTCATGTAGAAAATCCCAGCGTTTTAGCATGTGGTTACCCTACATTCTGTCCCCGGTGTCCATGTTTGTATATGTCGGTTTCCACTAAATCAACCAAGCCGGTGCCTGAGTATTAATCGCATCATTTGTAGTACTTCATGTAAACCTCAAAGCTAAGTGATCCTGGGAATTGAGCCAGGACTGCGGTGTTAGTGGGAGTTCGCGGCTCTACGATCTGTAAAACTGTTCTGCGTATGTGTTGTGTTTATGGGCTTCTGAGTTTCTTTCATGGCGATCGTTTCCCTGCCATGTCCACAGAATTGTTCAATGGACTCCTTAAGCAGTACCTGCAGAGAGCATATGATACTCTTAACAAATTGCAACGAAATATATGTAGCTCTTGAGACAGATCGGGTTTTGGCTCTGACTTGCATTTATGACATCATTATGGGGCACTGTATGCAGATGACCTTCATGATTCATTTGCATATGGTTCCACAAGATTTTTTGAATCTTAACATATTAGACCTTAAATATGTGTTTATAGATTTCTTGAAGCCATAACATACCCCCAATATTTCTACTGTTTAAATCAAAACAACATTTTTAGGGGTGTGGCCAGAGGCGGGGTTGGGGTGGAGCCTTACTGGAAGCACCAGCTTGGGTGCTCTGCATTAGAGCATAGCGAGGTGGCCACTTGGCAGCTACAGTGGAGGTCTGAAGAGCAGCATCCTAAAATTGGTTTTACAGATTCCTGGGCTGGTCAGGGGAGATCACAAGATCTTCACAACCGGCCCATGAACCTCACTGCCCCCAAAAGCAGGGTGGTGGATCAACTAGACAGGGGCAGTACCTGAAAACTGAGACTGTCCCGTGACAAATGGGACTGTTGGGAGGTATGCAATATACAGTATATATACAGACGCTAATAGGCGCTGTCATTTGTGCAAATGATGGCATTGCAGGGTCAGACATACAGGTCAAGCACAAAAAGTGACATTACTGTGCGTGAAATAATCTTCAAAGGACTTGGAAATAGTTATCTTATGAAGCATTAGCGCCGTGGCCTGCTAATTATTCACGCCTATTATCCTAAGGCAGAGGAGCTTTGACATAATCCTGGTTGGGAAATGGCTTTTGTTTGGTGCTTGTGATGGGGAGGCAGATACTCCCCGTGATGTACGTCCACCCATTGTACAGCGCTACGGAATTTGATGGCGCTATATAAAACAATAAACAATAATAATAATGCAGCTGCAATGGAGGGTTTGCCCCTGGCTGGGTTCCTAGCAGGCTGGCAGGCGGCAGGTATGTTGTAGGAGGATCACTGAATCTTTTTGCTGCCAAAGCACTTTGGTAAATCTTATCTTTTCACACAATGATTGTCTTCTTTTCGTCTCCGACTTATGGTTTCGTAAAGAAGCATTAAGTGATTGCTGCCTGGGTAACTTTTTGTGTACGTGTGTGTTTTATACCTTCCTGCTTCCCTCGTGCGTGAAGAAGAAATGTTCCTTGTGCATTATTTTATACATTTGATTACATAGAACCCCTATTGGTAGGATTTGGAGGTCAGATCGGATCCAATAAATCAGCAATACATCTGAGATCATGTAGGTAGGAGGAACTTTCTAAACGAGCTGACCCTGAGATTCTATAAAATGATTAGACCTTTAATGGCCCATCGTGAAGATTCTATGTAGAGAATGCGATAACCAAATGACTTTCACATCAGTCACAATTGTCATTGTTTAAAGATACACTCAATTCAGTCACCCGCATTCAAGCAGGGATATCAGTTGTGACATACTGATAGCAAAAACATTAATAAGGGGTCTGATTTCATCAGCTCCATGTAGAGTATGAATGAGTCTGTGTGATGGTGACATTTTGACTCTTCACCCTGAGATTAGAGCAAAAACCTTGAGTCTCAGGGTCCAGACCTTAGAGTTCCCAGGTTATTATAAAACCCACGACCGGGGTGGGGATGTCTAAGTGGCCCTGGAGCTTTGAGGCCAGTGGCTACCAAATGACATATGTTTGTTGCCAGATGGCTAGCCTGGGTCCATACTTGGGAACGTTCTGGGTTTGCCCAGAGACTCCAGGTGAACCTTCGCTTCTCTGGGTCTGTGGGTCACTAAGGGGAGACTCTGGGTTATGGCATTGCTGAACGCCCCACTAACCCCCACTTATATATATTGGATGTGATAACGTTTTAAACCAAGATCATCTGCCTTTTGTTTGCAGACCGGCTGATTCAGGAAA
>VKOC01017207.1:0-10579 GCA_009364415.1 Spea multiplicata
ACCCAGATAACATCAAGATGTGTCACAATGAAGCCTTGTCTCACAAATGTAGCTTATGGAAAAAAAAATACAAAACACAATATTAAAGAATTTATTACAAGAACCAGAAAAATTGTCATTTCAACTTGTGGTGTATGTATTATATTCTAATAATTACAAAGACCAAATAAAACAACAAAACATTGGAGATTTGAAGATCATCATGGTAACAGGTCAAGGAAAACATTGGTATGGGAACTAATAATTACCATGACAAATAAAAGAACTTTGTTAATGTAACTATAACATTTGCTGTACTAAGTTGCTACAGTTCAGCAGATCTCATCTCAAAATGTAATAAAACAAAATGTATATAGGTGTATTAAACAAAGAGAAAATAGAGTCTAATGAAACATGATAACTTTTATTGGGCCAGATATCCAAAATTATATAGCTGCATAAGCTTTTGTTTTAAATCTAGGAGCCAGCTGAAAAAAGTTAGGAGCCAGGATTTTTTTTAAACTATTAAACTAACAAAAATTAATGATGTCCCCCGAATCCCTAACATTTTCTCTTTTCTTTATTTCCCACTCTCCTCCGACATGAAGATCCTCTCCCCCGTCACAAAGAACTCTTCTGTGACTCTGCCCCCTTGAGCGTCACGTCTTGAAAGGGGTGGGATGAACAGCCTCACTGAGGCCCTGCCACTCAGCAGCACGGTTTGTGCAAGCCGGCTGCCTAATGCCTAATAAAGTGAAAGTGGCCGGCGTGCACACACGGCGGTCTTACTACCTCAACTCGCGGCCGCACTACGTGAACGTTGGTCTGCCAGCCCACCTTTGCCGACCAACACAGTGCTGCACCATGAGCAGGGCCGCACACTGAAGTACAGCGGGCCGCTTCTGCCCATGGACCGCACGTTGGACGCCCCTGACCTAGGCGCCCTGGCGCCTGGGATTTGTCGAGCCCTGTTTTACATTCATTTACAAAGATATACTATATGGACAAAAGTATTGGGACACACCACATAATTATCGAATGTAGATATTCTAATCAGGCCCACTGCCACAGATGTAAAAAATGGGTCGTTCTGAAGAGCTTGGTGAATTCAAGTTTGGTACTGTGATGGAATGCTACCCAGTTCATGAAATGTCACCCCTGCTAGATATTCCACAGCGTTATTATTGTAAATTGAAAGCGTCTAAGAACAGCAACAACTCGGCCACAAAGGGAAAAACTATGTAAAGTCACAGAGCGGGGTCACGAGTGCTGAGGCTCATGGTGCGCAAAAGTCGTCAACCCTCTGCTGATTCCATAGCTGAAGAGTACCATACTTCCACTGGCTTTAATATTATCACAAAAACTGTGCGACTGGAGCTTCATGAAGTAGATTTCCATGGACAGGCTTGACCGGCCTGCATAGAGCCCTGACTTCAACGCTATCGAACACCTTCGGGATGAGCTGGAACGGAGATTGCTTGCCAGGCCTTTTCGTCCAATATCAGTGACTGACCTCACAAATGCTCTACTGGATGAATTGGCTAAAATTCCCACAAAAACACTCCAAAATCTTGTGGAAAGTCTTCCCAGAAGAGTGGACGCCGTTATAGCTGCAAAGGGGGCCAACTACATATTTATGTCTATGTATTTAGAATGAGATGTCCTAAAATTCCCTGTTGGTGTAATTTTCATGTATCCCAATACTTTTGTCCATATAGTGTATCTCATGTAGCTTTAGCAGACACAGCATACCCATAGCTTTATATTTTCTAATATCCTTATATCTTCTATTCTTGCGTCTGTCATTTGCTAAAAGAAAGCCAGTAATGTGAAGCACAGAACATTTCAGAGCGATTTTGCTTAGCATTAAGAGGGGTATTAATGCTATAATGAGTTAAAAACAGGTTCAGTTCCAAACCCTGTGCCACTTACAGTTATATAATGAGCCTAAGAATAAGGGGACCTCCCTTTTAATGCCCTCAGTGCTGGAAGACAGAAATATGATGGTATCCTTTGGGCAAGATGTTGGATATAGAGTAGGGGCTTTCCTCTTCGCTGACCTAAAATAAACATTAAAGATTTGTTTGGGTGATGAACAGTATGTATATGTTCATATTGGTAGATGCTCAAAGCAAAACTGTAAGTAAAAATAAACAATATAATCAAATTATTAGGTTATCTAGAGCCTTATTAAAACAAAATGGTAACATTTGTACAATAGCACCTACCTTTTTTGCTCCACCTATACCATATAAACATTATATGACCTAAAGCATGACACTATGACATCCCATCAATAAGAGCTTGTTGGACATCCTATTTCAAAATCATGGGCATTAACATGGAGTTGGCCTCTCTTTGCAGCTATAACAGCCTCCACTCTTCTGGGAAAGCTTTCCACAAAGTTTTTGAGCATGTCTGTGGGAATTTATGCCCATTCAGTCAAAAGAGCATTTGTCAGGACAGTCACTGATGTTGGACGAGAAGGCCTGGCATGCAATCAGCTTTCAACGTCATTCTAAGTGTGTTCGATTGGGATGGCTCTGTGCAGGCCTCTCAAGTTCGTCCATACAAAATTCGACCATCTTTTGAGCGCAGGGGCCCAGTCATGCTGGAAGAGGAAAGAGTCTTCACCAAACTTTTGCCACAAAGTTAAAATCGTACAATCATCTAAAATGTCTTTGTATGATATCACATTAACATTACCCTTCACTGGTAACAGATTGACCGTGCTCCTGTGCAAAAAGCAAGGAGCATAAGGACATAGTTTAATGGGTCTGGTGCAGAAGAACATTTTCTCACTTCACAATTTCTTCTATTCTTGCAAATTTGTCACACTGAAATGTTTCAGATCTTCAAACTAAACACAAAATGCAGTTTTTAAATAATGGTTTTATGTATAGACTAAAAACAGGGTATCCAGCCCTACCTAGCCCTGTGCGAAAAAGTAATCCCCCCACTTAGTTACCAAATCAACCAATTAATGGGCGGGAAAAGAGTTTCCTCACACAATGAGCGGGTGTCATAGACATCTGCTTGGCAACAGTGATGCTCAGCTGGCCCCCAGTGGCACAGACTGGTTGCTAAAGGGGCAAAGGTGGCACACGCAGGTTCCTAAAGGGGTAGAAATGGCACAGGCAGGTTGTTTCAAGGGCAGAGTTGGCTCAGGCAGGCTGTTTCAGGGGCATTGGTGGCACATGCAGGCTGTTTCAGGGGCAGAGGTGGCACAGGCAGACTGTTAAAGAGGCCTACGACATGAATGCCTGGCTCAGTGAATTGTGATGGGAGATATGTTGTACCATATCTGTACAGTAAATGTTATTTATTAAAACTTATTTAATATATTTATAAGTTAATCAGATTTCTAGGTTTTTCCCCATAATAAGATTCCAACAGTCAAACACGGTGGTGGTGGTAGTGTGATGTTTAGGGCTGCTTTGCTGCTTTGGGACCTTCCTATAATTGATGGAACCATGAAGTATGCTCTCTACCAGAAAATCTTGAAGAAGACCATGAGTTCAAGCTCAAGCGTGGTTGGATTATGAAGCATGACAATGATCAGCAAAACAAAGCAAGTCCACCTATGATTGTCTCAAAAGAGACAAAATTAAGGTTTTGGAGTGGCCCACTCAAAGTCCTGACTCGAATTCAATTCAGATGCTGTGGCAGGACCTTCAAATGGCAGTTCATTCTTGAAAACCGTCCAATGTGGCTGAATGAACAGACTCTATCAATATATTTTTCATGGAAACAAGCTCCCTGTATCTGAACAAGTCGGACTATTTGGTACATCAGAACATTTTCAAAGCCTACATACACACCTCCATGTCATATGAATATGGATTGGAACCACATTTATATACCGGTCTATTTTATTTTGTACCCTAAGATCATGCACTATATATATGGCTTGTGGTTATTATTTTTTAGCAATTTATATTGGAACACTCGGTGAAATATTTTGGGCACTATAAGTGCTATTCCATACTTTTTATTTCGAATTTTCTGCCGAGCATCATCAGGGTATTTTTTGTAAGTTATAATATTGTTTTATTTTACTATTTCTTTGAAGTTATTTTTTTTGTTATATATATCTTAGTTATAGTAATATATGTGGACCACCTCTTATTTACTTTTGTCAACGTTAACCTGCATTGATGCAAGCAGCATTGTAGTTTATGCTCAAGGAGAAAAATATTTTTTCCATTGGACTTCCACTTTAAAAGATGTCCTCAGTACACCAATATTGATAATAATCCCACTACAAACATTGTAGGTGGATGGTGTTATTTTATTTTTTGAGTATCATATCACCCCGTTAAAACATTATAAAGATTTAAGAATAACTTTAAATATGCCAAATAATATATTGTTTTTAACCTTGTCTAAAACCATAGAAATATATGATTTAACAGCCATCTTCTGGACATAATTTTAACACAAACAATCTCGTTTCTGGTCACTTTAATATGCTATTAAATAAAACATTGAGGCCTTTCAGGTCATTGTGTATAATAGGTAGTGTATTGTTATTCTAACTCTGCTGATAAGGTTTAACATGCTGCAGATGTTATCCCCAGCCCGTAACTATTCTTGGCATGATTGCTAATAGAAATCAGTCTGTACAATGACCCGTACTTGTACTGTACAGTGATTATACTTAACTATTTGGTATATATAAGGAGTAGCACAGTCCCCAGAGGAAGCACTAGACAAGTGTAACTTTATTTTCATGCTATTTACTATTATCACGCCATAAACACTTGGAACCTACCCAACATAGCTGGTGCATAGGTCGCAAATCCTGAGGCACAAAGAGCAGGGTAAGATCCAGCTAGACTAAAGTTTTGCCAGCGACAATAGACTAAGCAAAAAAATGAGAGCTCAAAGTAGCAATCACTAAAGTAAGACAATGGGCAGCCTTCTCTTACCTCCTCTTGTTACATAATATATTCTGTGTAAATAAAATAATAGCTAGTATTAGGTAGCCAAACGTGGCTGCCTGCTACCATGGCATGCTGCCAGCTGATCTTTTGTGACATCTGCTGGAATTAATCTGTAACTGTGATGCGACAGGTGTCCCACCCAACATGAAAGTTAAAAATATAGTATAAAAAAAAAGACTTAAGCATTTGTCATCAGAATGATAATCATGTGATGGGTGAATCAAGTTACACCCCTTGAAAACAGGTGATCCAGGGGTGCAACATGGGCACCATGCATGGGGACATGTATATTTTCTGCATAAATATGAAATGTCCTATGAATGCCCATCCTCAGTTATATTGTATACTGTCACCTTCATGTGTGTGGTCTCCATATACAGGCACATACTAGCCATGTGGTGGGCCCCTGGCCTACATCAACCAATCTGCCACTCCAGTGTTAAATCAGTGGCTACATATGCAATACCGTACGCTATGTGAGCAGAAACAAATAGTGTGTGGCCGCACACACCTCATCGAGAGTCTGCTAGCCTTAAAGTGTCAGGGCTGTGGCCATCGCCAGTCTGCCCCTGTATATATCTGTACCACTACTGGTTTTGAAACAATACATACATTTTTACATTATATCATGATATGTGATGCACAGTTTTCCTTTAACTAGGTAATTATGAATAGCTTAAAAGAACAGTTTACTGCCTCAAACATTAATGTGCACATTAAAGTACTTATCACTGGATTTATCAATGGCAAGGATCGAAAAGAGTTAATAAAAGGGTTACATTTAGCTATCACATGCATTAGTGCAACTTGTTCTTGGTTTCCCTAGATAAAGAGCAGTAATAAGCATTACTACAAGATGAACTTATGAGTATTTTTTTTATCAAACAAATTACTTTATTCTCTGAGATGGGCAACTTCTTCCTGGTTTCTCTGGCACAGAGTTGCCTTAATAAGATACTAGCTGGGAAGACGGAAGGGGGTTGTTAATTATAATTATTATTACACAGAATAAACAGATTTCTTTTTAAAAGATGCCTTGTTCAGCTCATAGCCATACCAGTGAACTCTCCATGCTTGATCCAGAGTCTCCTAGTGAACCTCTGCTTCCCAGAGTCTCTTGGTCAGTCCCCTACTTCAGTGCCCCCTCTACATCTGCTTCCCCTCCTACTCCCTACCCACTTAAGGCTGTTTCCAGCTAGCCCACGCCTCTATACCCCTCACAAAGCAACTCTCCCTAAAGAGGAAGAGCTCAGTTTAGCCCACCATGGGAAGTTCCCAAAATACCAGGAAAACAGGTCTACTAAAAAAGCAGAAAATATACATTTGTTGTCTTTTTCTACTATCATCCTATCATTACTGCAGTGGAGTATACTGCATTTCCGGTCAAACATCTCTCCTGCAAGCCAAGTAGCTGTGGGGAGTGTAAACAGTAAAATATATAGCAGGGCAGACATTTTTACTTAAAGGTGACACTCTATGTCTATCATAAACATTAAAGGCCGTATGATGGCTGGAGTGTCCAATTAATATATTTTTTTCTGATTAGGTATACATGCCTCAGATTGCTAAAACCTTGCACTGTTTGTGTAGGGCATGAAAGGGATTGATATTAATAATAATAATATTGCTAATAATAATAGTGATGATAATAAACATATATATATTGTTATGCACACTATTTAAGTGGACTTTTTTCCCCCCATAATGTCACATAAGCCATTTTTGATACATTTCTTGTAACACCAAAATTGGCAAATCAGGGTAACATTTCTTCCTGCCAAAGTATTTTGTTTCAGCGTGAACTGGATTGCTTTTGGCTAAGCTCCTGACACATATCTGAACTCTTTGGTGACTAGATCATGTTCACAGAGCTACCTTAAGCCAGCTGTCCAAGAGCTATAATATGATACCAGACTGTCACCTTTTTAGGACGGCTGACTGAGCCTGTGGCTACGATATGTGTTAAGTCCCTTGCACTTCAAATGTTAGTGTAAATCCTTGGACATATACCACAATGGACATGACCTGAACTTGACTTATTCATGGTTCACAAGGAAACATAACTCAAAGCCAGATATGGTGCAGAATGTTCAAGACACATAATAAAGAAAAATATGTCTGGCTTATTACCTTCCCGTAGAGAAAAAAAAAAACATCCCTTCCAAATTTACAACTGCTTGGCTCAGCTGAATGAGCTGGTAAGCATTTCCCTCCTCTCTTGGCAGCCCAGTTAAAATCACAACTGAGCTGTTTCTAATTAACTGCATTTTAAATAACATCTTGGCAACTTGGTCCATCAAACTAATCTCAGAATAGAATTCTTATCATCCTCAGCCCTTGGTCATCTGAAGGTTATGGGAGCTCTAAAACAATCAAGCATGCCATAGCCAGAATATCACACAGTGATCGCAGATTGGCTGATTGTGTTGAGGGTTTCAGTGTGTGTGTGTACCTGACCATCTATTGTGCCTTAATGAAATTCTGTTTATACAATAAATGCTGTGTATGCAACATGTCGAACCCATAGACAATATGACGGATAGTAGTTGGAAAAAGTGTGTTCTTTACTGAATACAGTCCTTTACTTACAAAGTTATTTTTGCTTGTGGCATTAAAAAAAAAAGGTAGGCCGGTGGGGTAGACACTAGTAACCTGAGAAGGAGTATGCCTGCCTACCATAGATTTATGTATGGATGTTTATTCAACAACAGGCTTTCAAGATCTGGTAGACTGAAACGATTTTTAGTTTCCAGGCACTGCATATTCTGTGTCAGCACAAATGGATTATAAAGTTATAATTATCCCAACCAACCTCCTTTAACCCAGTGACTGCCAAAAAACTGGCCCGACTCTTCATGGCAATAATAATGGCAGTTGTTTTTTTTTTAAAAAATAAAAAAAGTTAAATGGCATCATCTAAGCCAAGAAGCCTAATATCACGGCCAAGAACTCTAGTCTGTGATGTACAATGGTCTTATTATTTTGACCATGTACACCATCTGACAGGGCGTTTTCTATTTAATATTTGTCTTTCGGCTTATGCCTTGCCTCTGAGGTTAAAAAAAAAAATCAGGACATGCCATTAGGGAGGACTTAGCACCGTGATTACGGCTGTTACAATCTTCTGTACAACTAATAAGCCTTATTACAAATGTAATCTTGGTAAACTGCAATTATTATCCACAGAAAAAAAGTGCACAGAACAATTAACTGCATTAGCTACCACCAAATTTCAAATATATCATCATATAATTAACTACAATTCCAGTCTCCAAATCTGCAAAACTTTATTTTATTGAAAATGTTTGCTTTTCAGTGCCTTGCTACTTTATTGAACACAGCACCACTTTAACTTATTTTTCAATTGGACTACCTCTATATTAAACCTTTTAGTTGTTGATGTGTCCCAGTAAACACGTTGTGTAAGCTAACAAGATTTTCACGTGTGTTGAACGCATTATGAACTTTGGCCTAAGGGCTGAAAAGGTAAGTCTCCCATTATGAGTTTTGCGGTGTTTGAAGTTCCTGGGTTTCATAGCTATCATTTTTATAGATACACAGTGGCCAGTATAATGTATATACTAATAAAATAATTGCCAACATTTAATGCAGTTAAAATGATATGTACAAAGGGCACACTCCATTTGGTAATATGGTCTCCTGGTCACTGCGAGGAAACAACGGACACCCCCATTTCCTGCCCACTTTCCTTCTGCAACGTTGGCGAGACCACCTACCCGCATCCCGCAAGGGGTCCTCTGGGTAGCCGGAGAGTTCCTAGGTATGAATATACTGCCACACTGCTGTATATCTGCCACACTGCCAGATATATCTTAATGATTTGAAGGAAACCAAAAAAGTATAATGAAAGCCATATTAGCTTAGACTTGCTCTCAGTACCTTACACGTAAATAACATCATAATAAATGGTAATTTACAATGCTAAGGCCAAATTAATCAACTTCCTGTTATAAATATGTTATGCTGTGAGGAGGCGAGTGGTCTGTCTCGAGTGATTACCTTATTTACATAATCAGTGACCACCCTTGGCAAACCTCACAATCCAGTGCCACTTGGAGGCTGCAATTGGTGTCAGTCATGTGGTATTTTGTGTCACTTTGCCTGTGCAATCACCACATTGAGCTGTTTTTTTTTATGTCAATGCTAATGTGCATACATAAACTTTCATTAGTCAGATTGTGCGGCTTGGGGATTTAACAATGAGCATTCCTGGGAGCTTTATAGTTCCCACCACCCTGAGCCTTTGGGATGCAGGCAGGAAGTCCCTCTGACATCAGTGGGCGGTCTCCTCTGATGGTGCAGGACAGTCTGCTGATGTCAGTGGGCTTTTCCGCTGATGTCAGTGGCCGCTTCCGCTGATGTCGAGGCAAACCCACTTGTTTAACTGGAAAATGGGTGGGGAGTGGGGCACCACTCCAGTTTTCTGATGAAGAGAAGCGGCGCTTCTCACAGAGTCTCAGGATGAAACCTGGAGATTTCCCAGGTATGACAGTGAGCCATTGGACTGTTTACCAAAGGCAGTATGATAAGGAGTCAGAGTGTTTGTCTGGTAGAGCAGGCTAAGATAACAGAACAGGAAGACACACAAAGGCAAATACATCGCTGCCAGAAAACATACCATGCAAAAACTAGAATTGTTTTTTAAAAAGAAAACAGCAGAGTATTTTAAAAAATATATTTAAGATAAGATACTAGTAATAACACATATGTAGGAGTTACTATGCTTGAATTTGATGTCAACAGACTTAAAACTTTACTATTCCTTTGCGTAGAAGCAAATACTACCAACACTCCTTTAAACTCTGGTGCTCAATATTTTAAGCTGTAATATAAAGGGTTCTTTGGGTCTATATACTAGGAATAAATAGCCTAGTAAGACCAGAATATGACACAGCAGCCTTTAAATACCCTTCTGTAATGCTGATGGCTGGCATGTGGTTTCCAGAAGTGGAACCAGATGTAGAACCTGATTTAAAATATAAACAGAGAGGATACTCTGAAGGGCTTGTACTAACGTGAGATTATACACTAGAATTCAACATTATTTCTGTGCATACATCATAGTAAGCACATGATAACCTCTATACATTGTTATAGAGACTGTAAAAATGTTTACGTGAGAGTAGTACTTTAGTCTAACTACTAAACCTTCTTGGCTTTTTCATTTTTATTAATAAATCATAAAATTTCACATTTTGGAATAATATAGCATGTTTGGGATCTAAGCCACACGTAACTGGGAGTGACAGCTCTGACTTGGTTACTATTTTCTAAGAAAATCACCCCCACAGAGATCCAATACTAAGTAAAACCATTATACTTTAATGTACATAGCTTTAGTAAACCATTTGCCTATATAGGAGGAGGCTAGGTCAGTTGCGTAAAATAATGTTAGGAATAAACATAAATACTAAACACATGAGTTAATAAAGTTACATTTACAGTTAGTTTAACTGAGTTTACAAGAAAAAAAAGAAAACTCATCAAACTCAATCAGAGAATCAATAATATTCATCTCTTAATACCGGTATATCCGGCAGCTTAACAAATGGTTATGTTAAACAAAATATTATATTAACATAAGACTATGCAAAAATATGATGTACAAAACATCAGAGCTGCTTCAATTGAAG
>VKOC01017208.1:0-10898 GCA_009364415.1 Spea multiplicata
AGGCGTATCTACTGAAAATAGCGCCTATGGCAAGCACTGAAATTGCGCCCCTGTCCAAATATCTAAAACCCATTTACTAGCCCCTGCTGCCCATATATATAAATATATATATAAATATTAGTCCCTGCTGCCGATAGCAGGTATAGATCAACACACAAACCCAGATCAATTGAAATTCACTTGTGATCTCAGCACTGAAGGTATATATCAAATAAACAGAATCAGACATACAAATCCTGTATTTGCAGGTATACAATAATATATGAAACGTAGCATCGCAGGTATAGATCAAATAAATACATGGAAACAGCATTGCAGGTATTAATCAACTGAATAAGACATATTAACCCTGTATTTGCAGGTACACATAAATAATGTATGGAAACATAGCATAGCACATATGGATCTACAGAATAACACAAAGACCCAGCTTTGCAGGTATAGATCAATTGGAATTCACATAAAAACACGGCATTAAAGGTATATTTAAAACCCCTAAATTACAGGCATAGATCACAGGTTGCACACCCCAAAGTCAGCCCTGGCGTCCACACTGCCCACATAGACCTGACCAGCACCCAGATCACACACATTAGATTTGCAATCTTTGTCCCCAAATAGCCCAGCACAAATCAACTTTGTCCCCAAACAGTCTGGCCTGTGCCATCTTTGTCCCATATACACCCTGCCTGTGCCATCTTGGTCCCCAAGGCTCAAACCTCCTGCTAGTGCTATCTTTGTCTTTCCACAATTATACATCTATGATACACAAACACTTTTACAGTCACTCACTAATTCACACTTTAATTCAGACAACTCATCCACACATTAACTCATGCTCTCCCTCATTCAGACAATACATTCACATATTAACTCATGCTCTCCCTCATTCACTCAATGCATCCACACATTAATGCACACTCTTTACTTATATCTACCCCCTCTCCCTCCCTTATCACTTTCTACCCCCCTCTCCCTCCCCTATCACTTTCTAACCCCTCTCCCTGCCGCTACCCACTATATACCCGTTCTCCCCCTACCCACTATAATACTCCGCTCCCCACGCCCCCCACTATATATCCACTCCCCCCACCACCACTATTATACCCTCTCCCCCACCCACTATAATTCCCTCTCCCCCTAACCCACCTATATCACCTGCACCCACCACACCCACTAATATCCCTCTCCCCCTACCCACTATATATCCTCCCCCTAGCCACTAATATCACTCCGCCCCTAGCCCACTATATATTCCTACCCCCCTACCCACTATATATACCCTCCTCCCCCCTACCACTATATAGCGCCTGTTCCCCCTACCCACTATTATATACTCTTCCCCCTATACCCACTATATATACTCTCCCCCCCTAACCCACAATATTACCCCTGTCCCCCCTACCCACTATATATCTCTTTCCCCCTTACCACTATATATACTCTTCCCCCGCTACCCCACTATAGATATATCCCCACCCACTATATACCACTCTATCCCCCCTACCCACTAGGTTATATAATAAATATACTCTCCCCCTACCCACTATATATACTCTCCCCCTACCCATTATATATCTCTCCCCCGCCCCCCCCCCCACCTACCCACATATATATCCCCCCCCACTATGTTTATACCCCTCTCCCCCCCCACCACCTAATATATATAATATACTCCCCTACCCCTTATACCTATACTCTCCCCCTTACCCATATATATTCCCTACCCCCCTTACCCACTATATATCCCGCCACGCCCACTATATTACCCTCCCTCTCCCGCCCCCCAACCCTACTATATATATATATTACTCTCCCCCTTAAGCCCCCTTCTCTCCCCCCTTACCCACTATGATATCCCCCCACCCATATATACCCTCTCCCCCCCTACCCACTATATATACTATAGTTATATATACTCTCCCCTTACCCACATGATATACTCTCCCCCTTACCCACTATATACCCCCCACTATATACCCTCTCCCCCCCACACTATATTACCCTCTCCCCCCTACCCACTATATATCCCCCCCTACCCACTATATATCCCCCCTACCCACTATATATCCCCCCCCTACCCACTGATATATCCCCCCCCCCACCTTGAAGTCCAGCCGACGGAGCTTGATGCACCGCTCTCTCCTTCCTGCCAGCCGCTCGCTTTGTGCCCGCTGCTTCACGGCTGAGCGCCGTAATATGACGTCATATTTCGGCACCCAGCAGTGAAGCAGCGGGCACCAGCGAGCGGCTTTTAAACCTGCTCGGCGCCCCTCTCTCTCCTCCGCATCAGTGTTTAAAAGCCGCTTGCTGGTGCCGGCTGTTTCACTGCTGAGCGCCGCAATATGCCGGCATATTGCGGCGCTCAGCATAAAATGCCGGCACCGGGGCGGGGGTAGAGGGCTCGTGGAGGAGAATGAGGGGCGTCGAGCGGTTGCTAGGCGCCCCTCTCTCTCCTCCGCATAAAAAAAAAACAAAACAAAACAAAAAAAGGCTTTTAAAAGCCGCTCACCGGCGCCCCCCTAGGGATGGCGCCCATGGCACTTGCCATAGCTGCCATACCCTATATACGCCTCTGCTATGAGCCCTCCTACCCACTGACCTCTTCTCCCTTGACTACATTAGCTAATTTCTCTGCTGCCACTGAAGGAGGATGTACATGATTTTCTTCTTTCCTCTTGTCCAACCACATGCCCTCTTGACCCGATCCCTTCCCATCTCACCCAATCTCTTTCATCTACCATTGTCCCTACTCTAGCTCATATCTTCAACCTCTACCTCACTACTGGATCTGTACCTTCATTTTTCATTTCATTACTCCTATCTTGAGAAAGTCCTCCCTTGACCCGTCTGATCTCTCCAATTACCGTCCCATCTCTCTACTTTCACCTCCAAGTAGAGGACTGCATTGGGAGGCGGGTCCCGCCAAAAAACTTGCGGGCTGTCTTTCTGGGGCTGCGGGCGGGAGCGGGCGGTCAGGCACTGTACCTGCGTGTCCCGGTAATCCCGCGCAGATGCCTTCTCGCTTCTCCATTACAGTGTCTCCTATCTTGCTCCGCCCATGAATAAGGCGGAGTCACATGATGTAATGTCACTTTCTGTGACTCCGCCTTGTTCCTGGGCGGAGCAAGAGAAGAGACGCTGTGAGGGAACAACTCGAGGGCAGCCTTGCGGGACTGCGCGGGAAATCAGGTAAAGAGGCGGGCGTGATTGGCCACAAATGTGGCGGGAGCGGGCGGGATTGGCCACAAATGTGGCGGGAGTGGAACACCCACACGGCGGGAGCGGGATTCAAAACAGCGGGAGCGGGATTCAAAACAGCGGGAGCGGGATTCAAAATGCAGTCCCGCGCAGGGCTCTACCTCCAAGCTTCTAGAAAGAATTGTCTATACCAAATTAACTATGTTTCTGGATTCCAACTTCTTGCTTGACCCTCATCAATCTGGTTTTCGCCCTCGACAATCTACTGAGACCGCCCTTACTAAAGTTACTAATGACTTACTCACTGTTAAATCCAAGGGCCACTACTCCATGCTAATACTACTGGACCTTTCTGCTTCTTTTGACACTATGGACCACACTCTTCTCCTTCAAATGCTTTAGGATCTCGGACTCGGCGACACTGCTCTCTCCTGGTTCACTTCCTACCTCTCTGATCATACCTTCAGCGTCTCTGTTTCCAGTAATACCTCCCCTCCCTCTCTCAGATCTATCTATCCTCCCTTGATCTTTCCCTCTGTCTTAGATCATGTAACTAACTGCCTTGCATCTGTCTCTACCTGGATGTCTGCACATGTCTCATCTTCCCTCCTTCCAATGCCAAGATTCCCCCATCAATTTCCCTCATTGTTAATGGTGCCATCATCTCACCGTCTACTCATGCACGCTGTCTTGGTGTCATCCTTGACTCCGACCTTTCGTTCACCCCCACATTCAGGCTGTCTCTAAAAACTGTTTTCTCCATCTTAAAAACAATGCCCGCATCCGTCTCTTCCTAACACAGCATGCCACTAAAGCTCTTCTCCATGCCCTGATTATCTTCCGTCTTGATTACTGTAACTCTGTCTTAGCTGGTGTCCCTCTTAACCATCGCTGTACTAACGTCTCTCCCCTCTGTCAGTCACTTCACTGGCTGCCTGTGCACTTCAGGATTTATTCCAAAATGCCCACTCTTACTTTCAAAGCCCTTCACAGCGGTTCCCCTCCCTATATCTCCTCACTCATCTCTAAATACACTCCTAACCGGTCTCTCCGCTCATCTGCCCCTATCCTCTGGAATGCCCTCCCCCGGTTTATTCGTCTCCCCCTACCTTCGGCCCTTCCCGAAAAAATCCTTCAAGAGCCACTTCTTTATTCTTATAATACTGCACATTAACACACCCCATATTCCCTTAGCTCACCGCTCCTAGTCCATGTAATGCAATACTTATACTAGTGTGGCTGGTCCATCCCTTACAATGGTGCTTTAGCCTTTTAACTATTGTGTAATACAACCGAAATCCCTTTAGATTGTTAGCTTGTTTGAGCCCTCCTCACCTGTTGTCCCTGTAAGTCAATTTGTCATGTTACATACTACTTGTTATGTCCTGTCTACCCATTGTACAACAAGGCTACGGAATTTGATGGCACTATATAAAACAATAATAATAATATATGGCCCTTATATGCCACTGTGCCCCAGTGATAAGCCTTATACGCCCCTATATGCAATTCTGCCCCCCCCCGTGATATCACTTATACCCTCCTATTTGCCACTCTGCTCCCATATATGCTTTATACCCCCTATGTGCCACTCCTCCTCCCAGATATGCCTTATACCCCCCTAAATGCCCCTTTACGCCGCTCTGCCCCCGATATGCCTTATAACCCGTATATGCCCATTGACTTACTGATGCATGCCTAGACTGTTCCCCCCATGCTCCAGACTTCCTGGTGTCAAGTAGGGGCTGCTAGTGGATGTCTGTGCGATGCCAGCACTCCGTCATGTAAGCCCCGGCAGAAGTGCCGGCAGCAGCGGAGGTTGTCTGCGTTCATTGCACCTACGTCTACCAGCTGTCAGAGAGAGAGTTTGGCGGGTATACCCAGTTGGGGTACAGGTCGTTCCCATCAGATTAACCATTCCTTGGTTTTACCTCCTTTTCACCAATACGGCAATTCTCTCTTTTGTGTGTGATTTAGCAGCTCTTTTAACTTGCTTTCGTGTTTCTGCCTAATCTTATAGATCTGTCTATCTTTCTCACTTTGGGGTTTTTTGTATTTACTAGGGCTAGCCTTGTTTCATTACTATTTTGGCCACTTATGTACCAAAGACGTTTCTCTAATATTTTGCTTTTACTGACCAGTCTAATACAATTTTATTCTATCTTCAATAATTCAACTTTTAATTATCCCATTTCTCCTGGACTGCATTTAAAAGGCCCCAGTCTGAAATTGACTCCTTTACACGTCTAAATCTAAAATGTTTGTTTTTGTGTAGTGTGACTGTTAGTATATGAAACCACACAGGCTGATGATTAATAGATCCCAAACTTTTACCTACAGTAATATTGGTTAACAAATCTCCACATGGGAACACTAAATCTAATATGGCCTCCTTACCTACTTGTTTTAAAGATAATCCCAATAAGGAGTTTAGAAGTTCTGCACTCCAGGCACAACCAGCTACTTTTGGTTTTCACATCACCAGTGCCCTGATATAGCAGCAGATGTAATCCAGAACAAAGTCAAATCCTGCAGGCACCCTGGAACAGGCATGAGACATCACACAGGACTCATGTGCGGGATGCTGCGGGCTAGGAGTATGGAAGCTAAGCAGAGAAATATAGCAGACACATAACAAGCAAGGGACAGGGAGACCAAGCACGAAACATAACCAGACAAGATATACAGGTTATTGAGCACAACAATGAACAAGACAAGGAATAAACATAACCAGACAAGATATACATAACACAGGGCACAACAGGGAACAAGACAGGACACCCCGCTGCCGGGGATACAGGACAGGACACCCCGCTGCCGGGGATACAGGACAGGACACCCCGCTGCCGGGGATACAGGACAGACTGATACACATAAATACAAAAACTAGCCTAGGACTGTTTGATTCACTAGAACTATTGGAGATTCAGTCACATCTTATGGCCATAGTATGCTTAGCCCACCACTACGCCAAAGTACTCCAATGATGGTGGGTCCTAACGCTAATCCCTGCTGACAAATATACGAAACAAACCAAACATGTAACCCAACACATAGCACTGAGACATACCTTTAAACTGCAGACTGAGACAAACAGAACACACGGGAGGGACACGCCTTATAAAGGATACAAAGCAAAAGCAAAGAGCTGAAGCAAGGAATGGAAGATAACAGAGCAGAAAGGAAATCCAGGAATGGATCGAAGCAAAACAGGGAAACTGAAGAGCGAGATATACAGCTCCGCAGCCTGGGTAGGACGTGACACCAAGGCCTAGAGGCATCTCCGAAAAACTTCCATGGTACGTCGTAATATGTTGTTTTTCTTATAAAATTTGTCAGGAAGTCCTCCAATTTTTTTTCTAAGCACATTAGAAGAGTTTTAGATATATATGAATCTGCTATGAGAGAGAGAGGATACCCTTGCTTACCCTCTCACTAGATGATAGGGTTAATTGACAGTATATGAAAGAGTCTAAAGATGTTGGGCTTTTTGGGGAAGATCTTAAACTCTATCATGGCTCTTTATTCTAATCCATCTGGTAGATTGGTAGATCTGGAATTAAATCTGGAGTGTTTGCTCTATCTTCTTTCTGTGGAACCGCTGGCAGAAGAATTTAGGAAGAATCTTCAGGATTTAAGGATGGAGAGGAGGAGAGTAAACTTAATTTATACGCTGATTATATTCTAGTTAGTGACAGATCCTGTTTGTCCGCACTAGAACTTATGGAGGGTGATTAACCCCTTCAGGACCGGGACGTACCAGGTCTAATGTGCGCATGACCTTGGGACATATCCTAGAGGAATGGAGACGAATAGAGACAACTCGGGCTCACAAATAAACTCCTCCCCAAAAAGATGATATCAAATAATGTTAGCAATCTAGACCTAAGAATATGGTCACAAAAAGGTATTACTAACATCTGTGACCTAATTGAGGGAAACAATATTGAAACCTTCCATGAGTTGAGCGAAAAATATGGTTTAACATCAGGGCAACTGTTCATTTTTTGGAGGGTTAAAAATGTGAGAGACATCTCTTTAGATGCCATAGAATCCAAAGCAACTTAAACCTAGAAAACCTGCTGGTGTCACAAGAACATAAAAAAACTCTTGAGCAGTTGTACAGAGATAATACATTTGAGTAAAAAAGAACATTTGACACCAACACTTGATAAATGGGCAAGAGATTTGTTATTCCAGGAAAAGACATATATAAGGTATATATAGCCAACAAGCTAGAGATTTCCTACATATATGGTGGAGCTGTTCCTTGTTGAGGACAATGCAGGAAGGGTTTTTTCATTTCTGAAGAAACTGTTAAGACACAATCTTGTTAGCTCCCTTGAATTGGCTATACTGTAAAGAATTGGAGGTCTCCAGAGGTTAATCCCTGGATGAAAATCAAAGCACAAATAATCCATCAGTGTAAAATTATTGGGAGTGGGCAGAGGCGTATCTAGGGTATGGCACCTATGGCTCGTGCCATAGGCGCATTTGAAAGGGGCGCCAGTGAGCGGCTTTCAAAACGCCGGCTTTTTTGATGCGGAGGAGAGAGAGGGGCGCCTAGCAACCGCTCGGCGCCCCTCATTCTCCTCCACGAGGCCTCTACCTCCGCCCCAGCATTTCATGCTGAGCGCCGTAATATCACATCATATTTTGGCACCAAGCAGTGAAGCAGTGGGCACCAGCAAGCGGCTTTTAAACGCTGTCTTTTTTTTTTTTGATGCAGAGGAGAGAGAGGGGCGCCTAGCAACCACTTGGCGCCCCTCGTTCTCCCCCGCATCAAAAAAAGAAGACAGCGTTTGAAAGCCGCTTGCTGGTGCCCGCTGCTTTACAGCTGAGCTCCGAAATGTGACTTCATATTACGGCGCTCAGCAGTGAAGCAGCGGGCACCAGCGAGCAGTGCAGGAAGACAGCAGCATCGTGCTCCCGCCGCTGGACCTCAAGGTGAGAGAACTACAAAAGGGGAGAGGGTATATAGTGGGTAGGGAAGGGGTTAGAAAGTGATAAGGGAGGGAGAGGGGGTTAGAAAGTGATAAGGGAGGGAGAGATGGGAGAGGGGGGTATGTGAATGTATTGTCTGAATGAGGGAGAGCATGAGTTAGTGTGGATGAATTGTCTGAATTAAAGTGTGAATTAGTGAGTGACTGTAAAAGTGTTTGTGTATCATAGATGTATAATTGTGGAAGGGCAAAGATGGCACTAGCAGGAGGTTTGAGCCTTGGGGACCAAGATGGCACATGCAGGGTGTATATGGGAGAAAGATGGCACAGGCCCGACTGTTTGGGGACAAAGTTGACTTGTGCTGGGCTATTTGGGGACAAAGATTGCAAATCTAATGTATGTTATCTGGGTGCTGGTCAGGTTCTATGTGGGCAGTGTGGACGCCAGGGCTGACTTTGGGGTGTGCAACCTGTGATCTATGCCTGTAATTTAGGGGTTTTTAAATATACCTTTAATGCCGTGTTTTTATGTGAATTCCAATTGATCTTTACCTGCAAAGCTGGGTTTGTGTTATTCTGTAGATCCATATGTGCTATGCTATTTCCATACATTATTTTTGTGTACCTGCAAATACAGGGTTAATATGTCTTATTCAGTTGATTAATACCTGCAATGCTGTTTCCATGTATTTATTTGATTTGTATGTCTGATTCTGTTTATTTGATATATACCTTCAGTGCTGAACTCTATAATGATATTTCCCCCTCCTTAATTACCGTATTTGCTCGATTATAAGACGAGGTTGCCTTCTAATTGGACCTCAGATAGAGGTCTGATTACAAGACTAAGAACCAGATCCCCAGCAGTGCTGCAGGGGACCTGGATCCTGCTCTGCCAGCCGGTGGACATCCGCATGATGCACATAGACAACCTCTGCTGCTGCTGGCACTTCTGCCCTGGCGGAAGTGCCAGTAGACGCTCCCCGGCTGCCAGAGAGAGAGTAATCTACAGCGCTGCAGTAGACCTGGATCCTCCTCTCTGGCAGTCGGTGCACGTTTGTCCAATACGCGCAGACAACCTCCGCCGGGGGTGATCTTCTGGTGCTCTGTCATAGAAGCCGGGCCAAAGTGGCAGCAGCAGCGGAGGTTGTCTGTGCGCATCACGCAGACGTCCACCGGCTGCCTCCACTTGACACCAGGGAGTCTGGAGCACGGGGGAAAAGTCTAGGAATGCATCGGTAAGTTGGAGGGGGGCATTTAGGAAGTATAAGGCACATCTGTGGGGCAGAGTAGCAAGCAGTGGAGCAGATGTGCATAACTGGGGGGTTGGCAAATAAAAGGAAATAAAAAAATGCAATTTTCTCAATCAGTCTTTCTTAAATATGAAAAGTTTACATGTGAACTAATATTTACTAGTAAAACATTTTTTCTTATAAGGTAGTCTTATATTCAGGTTTTGTTATAATCATGGTTGTCTTATAATTGAGCAAATACTGTATGTAATAATATTAAAAATGAATAAAATTGGAGTCCTATATTTTGTTCAATAAAATAACAATTAAAATAATTAAATTAGATTAAAAGTATAATAGTGGGATCAGCTATGCCTACTTGTCTATTTTATATTACCTTTTTTTTGTCTTTCTTTGTGTCTCTTGTCTTCTTGTGATTTTGTTTTATGTTTTATATGTAAAAGAATAAACTATTAAAAAAAATAATAAAAAAATGTGCCAACAGGTTGCAAGCTGATTTATAGTTAAATCAGCTGGATTGCACACTGTCAAGCACGGAATCAAACATTACCACCTCTCCTACCTGCAAATAAAGAAAATTTACAAAAAATACACAAATAAAACACACAGTAAAAATAAGAAAAAATACCCTATATCCATCTATATTTTAAATGAGCTGGCTTTTCTCATGCAACTGCTTTTGTGGATTACAACTCCCACCACTAGCTAATAAGGATGATGTGAGTTGTGGCCAAGCCGATGCACGAGTCAAGCAAAAGGCTGGCATACTTGTGAAAATGTATCTTTAGTTATATTAACTGTGTTTGTATAGTGTATTATCATTTAATCTTTTATTTTCTGTGTTCCTACAGTTGTGATCAAAAGTTTGTATACCTTTGGAAAATTTTTAATTAAGTGAGCAGGCAAAACATCTTCTATTTCTTATGGGATTCATATTTAACTGTAGGTTCTAACACAATGGCACAATTGTAAAACAAAACATGGCAAGAGTCTCCATACTCTTAGTTCTTAACCCGCTTAACAATGGCTGATTTTATTTGTATGTTTTAACATTTCTGCGGTGCGCGTGTTTATCTGTAATTTTCTTCTTTCCCGTTTACTAAACCCACACACGTTATATATTGTTTTTTCAGGACAAGAAGGACTTTTCTTTAGATCATTTACTATAAAAAAAAATAAGTATAAAATACAGTGAAAAAATTAGAATTCTTTAACCCCCTTCAATCCCATGGGGTTTTTGGTACCTCAAATCCCAGAGCAATTTTGCCATTTTTGCGCTGTCAGTTCAGCGATTATTCTCTTATCCTGCGAATAGTGTACCCGTGTAAACTATATATTGTTTTTTCAAGGAGAGATAGAGCTTTCTTTTGATACCATAGTTGGATGATTAGCTGAAAATTTAGAATGAGAAGTTTAGTAAAAACTTGAGAAAATTAGAAAAAAAAACACCTATTTTTTTAAATTTGAATCCCCACAAAATTAGGTAAAGTGATGGAAAATC